>ML785939.1:953461-977713 GCA_009831015.1 Picea engelmannii
AAATCAATTACTTGAAATCAACCAATGACATCAATCAAACCAAACCATTTACATCAATGACATATGATCCAACAATCTCCCAAGTAATCAAACCATTGGCATCAATGACAAACCATTGGCATCAATGACAACATGATCCAACAGTGATTATGTGTATGGACTAACGCATGAGGCCTAGACCACCAACCCCCAAAGTCATTTGTATTGTAAACATATGGTAATGGGTTATTTGTAGGGTCTAACGCATAAGGATTTGGCCATAAAGTCCCAAAGTCATTTGTGTTGTTAAGACTGTGGTAATGGTTATAGGTACAAACAGATAGGAAAGTAATTATAATTACAGGAATTTAAATAAACTTTGAAATGAGGAGTAAACACTTATCGTTGATAAAAAAACTTTAAGTTGAATGGTAATGACATTCGACGATAGTAAGTACTCTTGCAAACTTTCAGACTCAAGATTTATAACATAAAACTTACTTGCTTGAATCTCGAACTATTCAAGGATATTTCTACAAACAAATTTTATTTTTTTTCAGACAGTTTTTGAGGTATATTACAAAAATTGTTCACATTTTTTAAGAAGCCCAATAGGTCATCGCGAATTTAATAACTCAGCTAGAAGAAGCTAGAAAGATCGAAGAAAATCTTGAATATCAAAAGCAGTGTTTGGAAACCAACATAGCAGCACAGAAGGAAGAAGCAAAAATGAGAAAGAAGATATTGACAGATCATCTTAAGGAAATAACTAATGATCTAAACCATCTTGAGGTAGAGTTTGGTCAATAAGAGAAAGGACTTTAAGAAGAAATAATCACATTAAAAATTCAGCGTGAAGAAACAAAAAGAACAGAAGAAGTCATGAAGTCTCAGATAATGAAGAAAGAAGAAGAGGTTGAGAATATTGAAGAAGTTGTCACATTGAGAAGTAAAATCGTCAAGCTCAACATGAATGTTGAAGAGACAGAAACATCCACATTAGTTATATAGAATGTAGAGAAGCACTCTAGGTTGCTAGAAAAGAAGAATGAAGAAAATAGAAAGAGTTATGCAGAAGTAATCAAAGGAAGGAATCATGGTCAAACAGAATCTAAGAAAACTATTAAAGATACATCTTCAAGGGGAGCATCCATGTTCAAGCCACAAAGAAGATTCAATCATGATCATGATCAGTCAAGGAAAAAATTCAAAAGGACTATGCCACAAAGAAGATCATTCACTCCCAGGTATCCAAATTTATTTTATTATCATTGCTTTTATTGTACTAACTTTGGACATAAGGTTGCAAATTGCAAGGATTATAAAAGAAATGTTCAAGCAAGAAGTGCCTATGTGGTCACACGTAACATTGAGTGTTACAAATGTCATAACTATGGACACATAGCCAGTGATTGTAGAAGCATGATCTATACTTCCATGAAAGAGAATAATGATATCAGATACAAGAAAGTATGGATAAGAAAAAAAGAAGAACAGGTGAACAAAGACTAGGTACCAGAGATCGCAAGATTGACAATAAAACGAGATGAATAAAATTTTGTAGAGAAAAAGCAAGATGTCAGATACAGAAAGGTTTGGAAAATAAATAAAAGAAATGAAGGGCAAGTAAATAAGGAACAAGTTGAAGAGATCGTACTTTCAGGCATTGTAGTGAAAGATGAATCCACAAACAAAAAGAAAGAAGTCAGAGCTCAGAGAGATAATGAATTTACCCATGAAGATGATGATGAATTTACCAATGAATATGATGATGAATACACATCAGAGCGGGAATTGTTCAGAGCCATCCGGCTTAGAGACTCCCAATTAATATGAATATTAGACAAGTGGAGTCTATGCGATAGCTATGATAGACCAGAGAACCATCCTTCGAGCAACTTGCAGAGTTTGGGAAAACAGATTTAGAGAAATCAGTTAGCAAAAGTACATTTTGATAGTATAATGATAAATGGATTAGCATTATGGACATTTGCGCAAGTAGAGTCTTAGACAGTATGGACAGAGATGGATTTGTAATAACACTTAGTAGGTTTGGATAGATATATGATAGTGGATGAGATCATGGATTCATATATTGGTTTAGAGAGTGGTTCAAATACAAAGGAACATTATCATAATGGATGATAATTACACAGGAAATGGCTCAAACAATGCTAATGGATTACAAATTGACAGATATGTTTTGGAAACAGGTAGTGCATACATCAATTCACATTCAAGATAGAGTAATGCTCAGAAACAACACTGACAAAACTCCCTACGAGCTATGGAAAGGAATACAAGGAAATGTGAATCACTTCAGAGTTTTTGGAAGAAAATACTACATCAAAAGAGAAGATGGAAAAATGGGAAAGTTTGACTCTCGTGTGGACAAAGGAATACTTGTTGGTTAATCAAGTACAAGGAAAACAGACAAGTGTTACAATCTAAGATTAAACAAAGTTGTGGAAAACATCAACGTAACAATTGATGAAACAGGCAGACCAGAATCAAAGGAAGAAGAAAACAAATCAATGGAACTATTTTTCGAAGAAGAAGATGAAAAAGAAGTAGAAGAGGAAGATGAAGATGAAGAGAATCCAACAAAAGAAGAAGAACAAGTTCAGTAAGTATCTCCACAGACACCTAGAAAATGAGTACAGAAGAATCATCCTTTAGATCCTATTATTGGAAACAAAGATGCAGGAGTTAAGACTAGAAGAAAAATCCATTCACCAGAACAAAAACACCTAGCACTCTTATCTACAATTGAACCAAACTCTTTTGAAGAATCCAGCAAGGATGAATTTTGGAATAAGGCCATGGATGAAGAATTGGATCAAATAGAGAAAAATGACACTTGGGAACTTGGTTCCAAGACCAAAGAATAAGAATGTGATCGGCACAAAATTGGTTTTCAGGAATAAATTGAATGAATATGGACATGTTACAAGGAAAAAAGCTAGATTGGTATGTAAAGGATATGCGCAGATTGAAGGAATCGACTTTGAAGAGATATTTGCCCCAGTTGCCAGAATGGAAGCAATCCGTTTTCTTTTATCTTATGCATGCTCCAAAAATGTTAAAGTATATCATATGGATGTAAAATCATCTTTTCTGAATGGGGAACTTGAAGAAGAAGTCTACATTGAACAACCAGAAGGATTTCAATTGTCAGAGAACACAGACTATGTGTGTAAATTAAAGAAGGCCTTGTATGGTCTAAAACAGGCTCCTAGAGCATGGTACTCCAGTTTGGATAAGTATCTGCAGCAGGCAGGGTTCATAAAAGGAAGTGCAGACAACAACCTCTACATCAAGGTAAGTCAAGGTATTATTTTATTAATTGAAGTTTATGTTGATGATATTATTTTTGGTAGTGATGATGACAGATTAAGCCAGAAATTTGCAAAAGACATGCATAATGAATTTGAAATGCCGTTACTTGGAGAACTATCCTTCTTTTTGGGACTTCAAATACATCAAAGAAACCAAGGAATGTTTTCTCAAACCAAGTATATCAGAGAAATGCTAAAGAGGTTCCGAATGGAAGATTGCAAACGAATTATCACTCCCATGCAAACGAGTTGTAAGTTGAGAAAAGATGATGATTCAAAGTCTACAGATCAGAGACAATACAAGTTAATGATTGGTAGCCTAATATATGTGACAACATCCAGACCAGATGTAATGCAGGCAGTTGGACAGGTGGAAAAATTTCAAGTAGCACCAAAGGAATCACATGTATTAGCAGTAAAGAGGATCTTTAGATATCTCAAAGGAACAAAAGAGTTTGGATTATGGTATCCAAAAGGAAAAGGTTTATCACTTATTGCCTACACAAATACAGATTGGGCAGGTTGTATTGATGACCGATGAAGCACCAATGGAGCAACGTTCTACTTAGGTGAGTGTTTGGTATCATGGCTAAGAAAGAAACAATCATCAATATCTCTATCTACAGCCGAGGTAGAGTATATTGTAGCAGCATCATGTTGTACACATGTTATTTGGATGAAACAAACTTTGACAGATATACAAGTTGAGTATGATGAGCCCATTCCAATATATTTTAATAATACAAGTGCCATCAGTATCTCAAAAAACCTAGTGATGCACTCCAAGACGAAGCACATTCCAATCAAGTATCGCTTTCTACGGGAACAGGTTCCAGAAAACAACATCAGAGTT
Organism: Picea engelmannii; assembly: GCA_009831015.1. NCBI lineage: Eukaryota > Viridiplantae > Streptophyta > Pinopsida > Pinales > Pinaceae > Picea > Picea engelmannii. Next base: position 957,632 of record ML785939.1, read on the forward strand.
GAGTATGTGGGCACAAAAGAACAAATGGCAGACATATTTACAAAACCACTTCCACGAGAAGCCTTTGAATATCTTCTCCAAAGACTTGGAGTTATTTATACTCCAAAATGAATGGTTTTGAATGCTTATCTTATATGTCTTACATGTACATGAGGAAGCACCATAAGAGGACAATTCAGTCAGGGGGAGCATCTCCAGATGGAAAGATACATTTTCCACTAATGACAAAGGGGGAGTGATTTATCAGTTGCAAAGGATAAAGGCATGGTTATAGGGGGAGTATATTTATCATATGCAGAGGATAGAGGCACGGTTTGAGGGGGAGTAGATCTATCAGATGTAGAGGACAGAGGCATGGTTCCAAGGGGAGCATGTGTGATATGATTTCACTATTGCATCAGAGTGTTTCCATCAATGCCAAAGGGGGAGATTGTTGATTAAGGTTGGTTGTCATTGATGTCAACCCTTGAAGAAAGCCCTATAGCACAAAGGTTTGGGTAATGGACCCAAGATTGTTTGATGTAAATATGAATCATTATTGTTTTTTCATGGTTGATAAGAATTAAATATGGATGAAATCCAAAGTGGTCCCCTTATGGTGAAATCCCTCACACGAAGATGCTTTGAAGAGTAAGAGAAACCATGCTTAATTGTGGAATAATGAGATGAAGGACAATGAATTTGTCAGGAAAACTATCCTATATGGATAGTGCTTGTCATTCCATTTCCAGTGGTATGTAGAGTGTCACATAACTCCTCACACTTAGAGAGTTATGACCATGTGAAGTTGGAGAACCCAGGTTTGGGTAATGGACCAAAGTTTGTTTGATGGATAACGGTATGATTTTTGCTATATTTGAAGGTAATACTATTCTATATGGATAGTACATGTCATTCCATTTCTGGTGGTATGTGGAACGCCAAATAACTCCCCACGGTTTGAGAGTTACGGCCTTACGAAGTTGGAGGACCCTCACATGTCATCTAGAAGCCCCAAAAGGTCAAAGTAGTCAAAGTGACTTAAGGTATTTTAGAAGGTAAATAACAAATTGAAGTGATGAGTGTATTATAATTCAAAGTGAATACAAAATAAATTATTTCAATAATAAATTTAATAGAGAAATTAGAAGTGGGTTAACCCTAAAATAAGGAAAGTGGGCCAAGTGACCTAGAAGATGTTTTTAAGGAAGCTACTTGGAGAGTATAAACAAGAGGCTAGGCTCTCTCATTTTAATCACACTTGAGCATATTTAATATCTATATGTGTCTGAGGTAACCAAGTATATCTAAGCCGAAATTCTAAGGTATGTTATTTACAGGTCATCTCACCATTTTCGCTATAACTTTTTTTCTATAATGATGTAGAGTATGAAATTGATATTCCATTGTGAAAACATATCCAGGTATCTGTGGTAAAAATATAAGCTTGTGGGTCGTTGTATTTTTGGAGTTACACTCTATGGAAAATAGAGTTTGTGGCTAGTCCTGAAACTAGTCAAAAATAGGTGTTTTGGGAAAAAATGTCATAACTTATTCATAACAGATCCAAATTTAGTGAGACCAAATGTGTTGGTTAGGGTACTTTCTCTAGTATTCTATGTAATAGTTTCAGATCAATTAAACAAATATTCCATGCAGGGCATGCTCTACAAGGTCTCTCTCTAGAATAATCCAGAATTCAACAAGGTATGCCATTTTTACTATAACTCCTTTTATGAGAGGCTCCAAGTAATGACACTTGGAGGAATTGCATAAAAAACATTGAAGAAAAATTGTGTATCAGTTTCAAATATTTATACATTACAGGTACAAAGTTATAATTACTTCAAGTTAGGGTTGTTGACTAATCCAAAACTAGGCATGTGAGACTACAGAAATGTTTGATGAAAATGCTAGTCTCTTGTTGTTAAAGTTAAGGAAGATTTGCAGGAATGTGATCATATACACCAAGTCTATTACAGAGATACAAATCAGATTTGGATGATGAAATTGATGAGGTGTTTTGGTTGAGGTACATTTTGAGTACATGATTGAGATAAGTAGTCGATGATGTTGGTACATATTGATGATTAGTTGACACATGATTGGTAAATACTTGGTACATGGTTGGATGCACTTGTTTATGGTACAGGTTTCTTACAGGTTGGTGCATGGTTGATGCAATTTTTTATGGTACATGTTGATTACAGGTTGATGTACACCTTGATGCATGGTTGATGCATGGTTCAGATTTATTGGTACAAGTTTACAATGGTATATCTCACAGTGATAGGTTGACAGTGGTGCCATCATTCTACTTGTACTTAAGGGTGGCAGGACGGGGCAAGGACATGTGGTTGTAGCCACATTCCGGTTGTAGCTGAAGAACATAGGGGTTTGTAGCCTCCTTCTGGTTGTAGCCATAGAATTGGGGAGTTGGAGCTTTATTCAAGTTGTAGCCTGAGAAACTAGGGGGTTGGATCCTCCTTCTAGTTGCATCTGGAAAACAAAGGAAGTTGGTGCCTCCAATGAATGTAATTCTTCAAGAAATATAAGAAAAATCATTATGTGGTTTTATCCCGATTTGGGTTTCCACGTAAAAAAACTGGTGTACTGTGTATGTGTATGATTGTTCATTTGTTCATTGCTTATTTACTCTGCAGTTATTGGATGATAATGCTTCATTGATATAACACTTGGATTATATGGTTAAAAATGATTATATTTCTCTATTATTGATTCACCCCCCTTCTCAGTAATCCAACAATAAGGTTGAAAAACATGCAAGTGTGGGAAATGTGTGTAAACTCGTCGAGGTACTGAATAGGCCTACTAGCAGCGAGTAAATGCACACATGATACTAATAAAACTTCATCAGGGTACTGAATAGTCCTACTGGAAGTGAATAAATGTTTCATTTTTAGAGATAGTAGGTATGGGATTATAGGTAAACTTTCTCTGGAAGTGTATATCATGATTATACAACTATTGATGGGAACAAAACATTTCAGTTGGTAAAATGGCATCCCTGTCAAGGCTATGAACGCCTGTTCGTAGTAGTGACTCTATCAATGGTATTGAAGTCACTTACATAAACATCATTACCCTTAGATTAAAACATAATTTTAGGTTGTAGTCCTCTGGAAACCAATTATTCTTATTTTTTAATAATCATAGTAATCATTCTATAAATATGAGTTGATTGTAATATTATGTAACCTGAAAAGAGTTTTGTTTCAAAGAAGCCAAAAATCATTCCCAATTTTTATTCTTTCCTCCATGCGTTAAACGTTTAATAGGTCATAGATAAATTCTTCGCCCAGTAAGTCGCGATATGTTGGTAGCTCAACATGTATTTTTTTTTATCTTTCTATTCGAAGCAATTTTCTACATCTTGTGCTTCACTTTCGAGAAAGAGGATTCATCAAACTGATAGCTCATAGTGTACAAGTTTGTTTTCTGTTTATGTTGGTCATTCGATTTTTATCATGTGAAACTTGATGTTTGTTACCCTTCCCTAAATTCATTACTGAGAAGCATAAATTTAGTTATCTTTCATCTACAACAACTAAGAAACAACTTTATATGTGATTATCCCATGCATAATTTAAAGGAACAAATTTTCTTCTTACTTCTAGTTGTAACCTACGAGAAATGATCTAATAATTACTGTTACATTTAAACAAAATATTGATTATTTCCTAGATAAGTGAAATGGATACATATGAATTTGTTTTGTTTTGACATAGCAACCTAGATCCGAACTCAGGCTAATCATTTCAATTTGAAAATATTTCATGAAATCTAAGAACTTGAGAGAACACCTCACCATTTACCCCAAAATATACCTTGTACCATGTTCATTTATGATGGTCCTTACTCCTCACTGAATTTTATGTATATTTTGTGCATTATGATCTCATCAGGGGGAAATTCTTGGGTTGGAGACCAGGGTTTCATGGTGAATAACAATGGCTACATGAGTTTTGTTGGCCATACCATGCCTCTCCTTTGCTTGGCTGGAGGAAATCAGTATTCCAATTCGGGAATCATAACGAGGTACTTTAATTTTATGCACATTTCTCCTCACATTAGGTATGTTTACCTATCTCACTTTAAACATTATATCTTTACCCTGCTAAGCTTTCATTTCGATTGTCCCCACAAATTTCATTTCGTTGTTTTTCGATTCGCCTCTATTATGGCTCCTGTCATTATGATTGAACCTAATGGTTCCCAAAACCTACTAACCTATGATGGTGTTAGTGAGAGACTTACTCGAGTTGGGTGGCTACCTTTCATTCAGTCATTTAAAATTTTTAACTTAGATGTGGCCAAAGCGTTTTCCCAAATGTTTGATGGCATGAGAGTTAAATTCGGTGATGTGCAGTTTAAAGTTGATGAGGGTTTTATTGCTAGAGCCATCGATCTCTCTGCTTCTGGAAATAAATGGTTTAAAAATATCAGGGTACAAAATATCCCTTGGAAGTCATTGCTAGTGTCTAAATGAACGAAATATCTTGTTAAAGGATTACCCCTACATTTATTCTAGTCTAAATGGCATGGCCTCCTGTTGATCATCAAGCAATTTATAACTTGTGAAAGCCATTTTAGTTTGATTTTCTACTTCCACATACGTGTGTTCAAGGTTGTCCTTGGTTTTCATCTAAAATTACCTTTCTATTTGCTTCAAAGTCTCCAGAAAATGGCCAGGTTCTATCAATGTTTGTTTAGAAATACTCAAGCTAGCCTCTTCCATTATGGCTTGATCCAAACTCTGGTCGAATATCATTTGGTTAGTGTTAGGGATAATTGGGAAAAAATTCTTTTTAGAAATAAGTTTTTATCTTTGAGTAGTGAACCTGTAGTGGGCATCTTCCAAAATGGTGAAGGGATTTTACCTCTGCAATATCCATCAAAGGAATTACAAATTAAAATTCAAACTGATGAAATCCTTGTTTTTTTGTCTAATTTCCAAGATGTCCCCTCACCTGTAACACAAACAACAGTTAAAAACAAGAAGTTTCTACCCAAGAAACCACTAGAAGTTGTTGTTTCTAATCTGAAAGATCGATTTATGAATGAAATTCAACCATAAATCATTAGTTATGTTAGAGAAGAAAAATTAAATACATATGAATATGGCGAAGTGGATTCCAAGAATAAAAGGGTTGGCCAAGTCATCTTTAGGTTAATTCGTAATAGAAAGAAACAAAAGGATGATAATATTCCAACTATAATGATAGACTAAGACTCATCTAAATAAGAACATATTGAGTATTAATTCATATCAAACTTACCTCCTTGAATTCAATATTGTAAATGATTCTCTGGCATATAGGCCGATTTAAAAGCCAATGAAGGTTTTTTAAAAAAGGAACAACAATATCAAATTCTAGGTTTAGAACACGATCACTGTCATGATTGTTTGGCTTGGGTAAATAAGTATTACTCTGATATGAATTATCTACAAATGTGGTTAAATCAGGTCACAAGACAAAAACAGAGTTAGAATAAGAAAACAATAAATTAAAGTTGAAATCCCAACAGTCCATAGCTCCCACAATTAAAACGCCGAAGAAATTTGGAGATGTGATTATAAAATATTCAGCTAATGTTAATTTCATCATAGGATCTAATGTACCCAATCCATCACTTTTGAATTCTTAATTTTGGGTCACTAAATACCATTTCTATTGTGATTGAATAACTTTTAGAATAGCATGATTTGTTTGTGACAGACTAGCTATAGAATCGAAGATTTTGTAGCCAGTCTTAAATTAGTTAAATAGATTTTGATGTTATTTTGTTTTGTGTTTTCTCGGGTCTTTATCACACTCAGATGGTTGATATATAAGACAATTATGCTATAAGAAATATGGGATGATATTTATTTTTTGAAAAGTGTTAGGTTCTTTCTTAAGCAGTTGTTGATCATGAATGATCATTTGTAACAAACTTGTTAAACTTGTTATAATTTTGTTATTTTTCCTAGTTTAGACTGGAGGTTAGAATCTCCTTATTTTTGGACAGATCGATTTCTATCCTATGGATAAGAGAAACAACCAAGATCCCCTTCAAATATTCTTTTTTTATTTGAAAAGGAACAACGTTTGAACCTGGGAGAATGGACTAAGATTTTTTGAATGAAAGATACGAAAAGGCAGTTTGCTTGATGGCTTTCGTCTAGGCAATAAATTGTTTAATGTGATTATTTATTAGTCGTGTTACTTTTCATATTTTTTTTATCTTAAAACATATATTGATTGAAATAGATTTCATCTATTCATCTATATATATGCTTTGATGTCTTTCTTCTTTTTTGTGCATGATATAGTTCATTCTTTCTGGTTATTATGGTCCATATGATATATTAAAGATAAGACATATATATCTATGTTCTGAGTTGTCTTGAACATTTGAATTTGTTATACCAATGGCATATGATTGGAGTTTCTTTCATTCTCTATGCATTGAATTACATAACATCATAATGGATTATATTTTTATTTATGTTCCTTACAGGTCACCTATGAATTCTTGAAATTTCTTGAATTTCTTTAGGTAATATCATAATATTCTTTTTACTATTTTGTAAAGTGCTTGCCATAGATTTTTGCCTGGAAAACAAGTTACTGGAGCATATCTAACACAGGAAGACAAAAATCACAGTTCTTTTTTAGTTTTTTATCAACAATAGGTTAGTTATCTTTTATTGGTTAATTCATTTTTGAATGAATAATGATTAAAAAATTAAACTTAAAATGTTTTGGTCATTTTATTTATATCATCATAAATCATATTCATTTCTTTTGTTGTTAGTGTGATTAAATTAATTAGTTTTAGAATAGTTTTTCTTATGCTCATGTGTTACTTAAACTTCGTTTCAGTAGTACAATTTTCAGTTTCACAAGGCTTTACACAAACCTTGGATATGTACATAAATATTGTATATTATATAAATAAGATTGTGTGGTATTTATATATTAAAGATAAATATAGTAGCAAATGTACATAGTGGTTTTGTATAGATAGATAGTTATTTTTCATTCTTAGTTTACCTTAGTGTTTTCATCGGCTAACGAACTTGTAAAACCCATCATGGTAGGTTATTTCAAACGACTCGGGTTACTTAGACAAACCCAGACCAGATCTTCCCTTCCCATTGACAGTGTGTTCACACATTCTGGTCAACACAATAATAACTTGTAACGACCCCTTCGTTACGACTACAAGTGAAGCATAAGTGCAATATTTTTTTTTTTTTAAGGGCAAGAAGGCGACGATGACAACCGTTTACCTCACCACTAATGAAGAATGTAAGCATGTAGTCCAGGTAACAGGAAACTATGACTCAACACACTAGCACAGGAAAAACGAGATAAAACATGCGTTAAGACAAGGAGAAATGACTACCCGCCCGACACAATAGGACCCAGCCTACAAGCCAAGGGACAACATCCCCCTCCTGACACAACGACCTTTATGAAAAAATACTAGAACCTCAATCCGCGTGAACCAAATGCTTGAAGGCGTTCAACCCGTGCACAAAAACAACTTACAACTCTTGACAACACTCACATAGAAGGCACCAACTCCAGCCATGTTATCATTTGATGCTATCCAAATAGGGCATTTCATGATCCCCTCATCAGGAATCATGTTGTCCCCAGGTGAGAGACGTGTCAATAACCTTGGTACAACACATCCTATCTAGACCAAGGACTCTAGAAAACTCCGACGCGCTAGGAGCCGAATACTGACAGAGAGACTATACCCACACCCCACACAAAAAGTCAATGAGACAAAAGAGGATGAATACCAGGGGAGTCACGGCTTCGTCAACCACCCAACCCATTCATCAAGTCTAAACTAGTCAACAATTACAAATTGTTTTTGACATTGAATATCCATCGAAATTTAGCAAGTCTAAATTATAATTTAGTCTTTAACTTACCAACTGATTAACAATTAATAGAATCCAATCGACCATTCTACTTTACACCAAAGTAGTTATTTCAATCTAAATAACACCACCTTCAAATCAATCGGCAATTCTACATTACAATCAAGCATTAATTTCAATCGAAATAACCTCAATTACAAATAAGTTCGGCAATGTTGCATTATGATTTAATCATTAACTACAATTTAATTTAGCAGGATTAATCTATACTTTGGTCAATACTCCTAAAATCATTTAACCATTAATCACCATCTAAAAGGGTAATTCTAAGTTAATCCATGAAATTACAATCTAACTATCAAATGACAATATATAACTACATTAGCCACATCAATGTAAAATGCTACAATATAACACTTGTAATCATTTAAATTACACATGCCATCTATCTAATATAACCATACCAAAAATAACTAGCTGTTTGTAATATTAAGAAGGGAACTATTGACTGTTAACATCGTTGTAGGAATTGGCATAGCTATGGCAATTAATATTAAGAAGGAAATTGTTGTCCTTTGACATTACTGTAGCAATTAGCTTAGCAATTAACATGGTAGTTACATAGAAATTAATTTGACCAATAACATGGCTATAGCAATTAATGTTTGGCAGTGAGAATGCTAGGTATACTCACATTGAAGGAGAATAAGAAGACAAAACAACTATAGAAGGGTCAACTCGTGGTCATTTGATAATCAATGCAGTCAACATTCTAAATAGAAAAATCACGTCCCTTCAACAACAAACCCAATCAATATTTTTGGGCAAATCTGTGATCATTTACAGCAAACACAGTGACATTTAATTGGAAAATATCGTGGGCATTTACAGCAAGCTCGGGCAATCAATTTAACAACCAAAATTGTGGAAGTTTACAGCAAGCTCAGGGAATCGATTTAAAACAAAAATGTGGGTATTTCAACAACATTCTCTATCTACTTTTAAAAGAAAAGACGTGGGCATTTCAACAACAATCTTTGTCAAATTTCAAAATAAAAAAAACGTGGGCATTTGACCAACAATCTCTGTCAACTTTTAAAAGAAAAAATGTGGTCATTTCAATGGCAATCTCTGACAATTTTTAAAGAAAAAATGTGGGCACTTCAACGACAATCTCAGACACATTTTAAATGGAAAATCATGGTTTCCCTCTTTCATTGCTCGGATGCCAAATGCAAACGCATACAGGAATGACCAAAACGCCCTTCCCTTACCAGGATACCAATTATAAAAATGCAGACAGGGAAATGATTTCATTTTTCTACTACCAGGATACCAATACAACGCAGACATGAATAACACAAAAACGTTTTTCCATTTCTAGGATACCAATTATAAAAATGCAGACAGAGAATCAAATTGTTTTCCATTGCCAGAATACCAATACAATGCGGACAAGAATAAAAAATAAAAACATTTTTCCATTTCCAGGATACCAATGCAAAAATGCAGTCATGAAATCAATTCGTTTTTCCATTGCCATAATACCAATACAACGAAGATAGGAATAACAAATAAAAATGTTTTTCAATTTCCAGGATACCAATACAAAAATGTAGACATGAAATCAATTCATTTTTTCATTTCCAGAATACCAATACAATGCAGACAACAGTAAGAGAAACACAAGGATCCAATGGGAAAAATCATTGAAATGATCACAATGATTCTATCAGTCAAGGCACAGAGAAAAACCAACAAGAATGCAAGATAATCCATATGCAAAGGTCTTTTCTAGATGGCGCCAGTCAAACAATCAGCCAAGGACAATAAAAGAGGTAGATGACTGATAAGAATGTTCTTCGTTCATCATCCACACACAAAAAAGTAGGGCATTGAGATCCATAGGTCTATTAACACCGAAGCAATGACCATGGATCAGGCTCCTGGCCGACTGCTCAGGAGATGACTGATGAGCTAGGGACAAAAGGAAAAAACACCACAATCTTCACAAATCAATACACCACATGACGATTAAGACATGTCGGGAATCGAAGGCCATGGGAGTCAATCAATCATCGAGATATAGGCTATGGAAAAATTTAGTCATCAATTAGAATACTAGGACAATCAATTTACTTACCCAATTAAACATGCAGATCCAAGCATAACTCCTACTACAATCTACCATGCAAAAATAAAGAAAGCGTACCATTGCTTGATCGCCCGCTCTGAGTTGATGTCTCGCGCGCTCCGTGAAACTCTTGCTTGCCGACCGACAAGACTTCACTGGTACCTCCCAGCCAATTCTAGGGGTAGTCTTCTTCACCCTTAGCCCCTCGACTACAAAGGGGCTACGCACACTAACCAGTGAATCAACTAGCTCCTAGCTTGCCTCATAAGGCCGAGCTACCACTCCTCACTGAGTTGGGTATCCCAACTCCCACAAGCTAAGTCAGAAAAGTATAGATTTATGCAGCGTGACGTTACACCAAATAGAAGAGATCTCTCTTCCTCCTCCTCCCTCCTTTATATAGATTTTCAAAGTCCTTTACCTTCCCAAAATCCCATTTAAATTAATGTTTAATAAATTAATTCCTAAAAATCCTCCCTGTACAAGTGTCACCCATCCCCTTCATTCCTCCATAGATTAATTTCGTTAATTAATTAATTACCACTATTTCTCTCACCCACCTAAATTCAATCCTAGAATCGCTCCTAGGTGTCCCCATATTCCCTTCCAAGTTTTAATGACTTTCCCATTACCAATTTACTAGTTGAGTTAATTTAGAAAGTTCTTAAATGATAGATACCTTACTAAGTTTGGATTTCTGCTTTTTCCCTTGTGTTTCCCTTTTATTTTTATGTTTCCCTCTTTTCCTAGTTCCCTAATTATTTTAGATTTCCCTCTTTCCCCTTTTCATTTAGAACTCAATTTGGAAGTTGTAGAAATTAACTTTTTCCCTTTTCCCTTTTTAATTAATAAATTTTAAATTATCATAATATAATAAAACAATTATTTCCCCTTTTTTTAATTTTTATCCCAACAGATTTTTATGAATCAATTAAATTACTTACTCCCTTCTTGTTACAAGATTAATAAAGATTATCATCATTATTTATTATTATATATATATATATATATATATATATAAGGATAGAAAAATTATTCCACTAGTATAATTTAGACCTAGACTTTAATTTTCGTGTTGGGCGACATTTTATTAGGGAAATTGTTTTAAAATTTCCTTATCACGTTATTCGTCCTAAGGCCATCTAGGTTCATTCATTTATCATTAAAAATGTGACATGCCCTTCAGGACGCACTACATGCTCCAAGGGTGCCACTCACCTCTTTCCATTTTTCTTGCGCGACGTGCCCTTCAGGATGCAGCGCGTGCTCCAAGGGTGTCACTCACCTCTTGAATAACTTGGTAGACATAAAAAACCCCTAGAGTCAATACTCCACAAGGTGAACTTGTGGGAGACTAAGGGCCTCTAAGGAATAATCCCCCCTCCTTATTGTGCGCCCCTTAGAATCATCGTGAGTGGTTGTCGCAGTCTACCCTCATGACATCGTGGGTCCTCTCGAACTAGGTAAATGTTAACCTATAGTTCAAGCCATCGAGGGAGTGCTAGTAGGCTATGGCAAGGTTATTGTCCACACCTCTCCCTCAAAATATTTGGTAGTCCTGCGTGACCCCTCTACTCCACATGTGAGTCTGGTCGGCAAGCTATCATTAGCCTGCATCATCAACAAATCATGTCATAAATATATCCATAATCATATCATCTAATCAGATGCACTAATATCACATATAAAACAATCAAACCCCAATAGTTCACTCCTCGATTCGATATGGAATCCAAGGGGTTCCATCGATGCCTCTACATCCTCGAGGTCCAAAATCCTACACACTCACTAAAACTGAGTAAATATCACCTGTCTATATCAAGGCAGGAAAACAACATGTCATCAACCCATAACGCCTCATAATCCAAATCAAAAGTTTAATAGTATAATAATCTGGATCACTTGCGAGCAAGTGTCCTCAAAGAACAAGTTCGCTTAGTGTGCGCAAGAGAGAAATGTTACATACACCCCCTCTTGGTCTAAACTTCGTTTCGAAGCTTCACAGTATAAGTGTCGAAATAATGTGTATCACAGTATCATAAGTCTATCTATCAAACAAAAATGGAAACTGTTGGCGCATATCATATGTGTCCTCCCAGGTCATCGAGTGTGGACTATAGTGGTCCCACTAGACCTTGACCTGCTCTACTGTTTGACATCGTCACTGTCGAAAGCGATGATCCAAGATGTGGATCAGCTCAGCCGTGAGAACACCCTCATCCGACACCTACAAGGTGCTTAAAGTCATGTGTATGATCACTAATCATAATGTCTTAAACATAGACGTGAAAGACATCATGCATACACCTCAAGAATTAGGAAAGGATAGTGATTAGGCCACGGGCCTCTCTTTTCCACAATCTCGTAGCATCCCTGGAGCCTAGGAGATAGTTTAGCCCCTTTTCCAAATTTGATCGAACTCTGATGCGGTTTCAACTGCAAAAATACTCGATCGCCACATCGTAACTACGACCGACACGATGCGCATCAACATAACTCTTCTACGGATCTTGCGCTTCCTTGATCCTTTGTCTTATAGTTTGCATTTAATATTCCAATTCTTGGATTGCTTCTGGTCCCACCAGGACCCTATCCTCAAGCCAATCCCAACTCAAAGGCATCTGAAACAATCGCCCATAAAGAAACTCGAAATGCACCATCTAAATGGTGCTTTGATAACTATTGTTATAAGCAAACTCCACCAGTGGAAAGAATTCTTCCCAACACTTTTGTTGGTCCATCACGTACATGTGCAACATGTCCTCCAAGGTCTGGTTCGTTCATTTGGTCTACCCATCAGTCTTCGAGTGATACACAGTACTGAAGTTAAGTTGGGTTCCCAAGGCCTCTTGGAAAATCATCCAAAATCGTCCAGTAAACACCGATCCTCGATTGGATATAATCCTCTTAGGCACGCCATGCAACCTCACAATCTCACTGGTGAAAACTCTAGCTATGTCAAGTGCCTAATATGTTGTATGCATAGGAATAAAGTGAGCACTCTTCATCAAAGTGTCTACTACTAGAAAATTGAGTCATGTCTCCTTGTCGCCAGTGGCAATCCAACAATAAAATCCATGAAAATAACATCCCATTTCGATTCTGGAACAACATGTGGTTGTAGTAATATTGTCAGGTGTCTATGTTCAGCCTTTACCTGCTGACATTCTAGACATATGGCCACATAGTTGACTATGTCTATCTTCATTCCCTTCCAGAAGAATAAGAGTTTGAGGTCCACCCTCATCTTCGTGACTCCCGGGTGAGACATGTATATGGCTCTATGAGCCTCACTTAGGATCAACATCCTCAACTCATCGATCGGTGGTGCGTAAATCCAATTTTTAAACCTCAATAATCCATCTTCGTTAAATGTAAATCCTTCAAATTTTGGTACCATCATCGTTTTTTATCCGATAGAACCCTCAACCTTGTTGTACCAGTCATCGTCATGCTGTAAATTTAGAATATTTTCATGTAGATTCGTCTGAAGAGGAATCACCGAAAATATGTGTGGTCTTCGACTTAATGCATCTACCACTCGGTTCACTATTCCTTTTATGTAAGTGATCTCGAAGTCATACTCGCTCAACAATTCTGACCAACGACGTTGTCACACGTTTAGGTCACGTTGCGTAAAGAGGTGTTTTAGTCCATAGTGGTCCGTCTTTAGTTCAAATTTTCATCCAACAAGGTAGTGTCTCCAAACCTTCAAGTCATAAATGATGGCTAACAACTCCAAACCATGCATCGCGTAGTTCTCCTCATGCCTTCTCAGTTTCCTAGAGATGTATGTAATCACTTGACTGTCTTGCATCAAGACTCTTCCTAAGCCTTCCTTGGATGAGTCAGTGCATACCAAGAATTTTGCATCCATGTCAGGGATATTTAGTATCGGTGTTGTTGTCAACAGCTCCTTGAGCCTCTGAAATGCCTCCGCGCATTTCTCGGTCCAAACAAACTTCTTGCTCTTCTTCTGTAACTCAGTAACCGGGTTTTCTATCTTCGTGAATCCCTCGATAAACCATCGATAGTATCTTGCTAACATAAGAAGCTACGCACTTCTACGACATTCGTCGGCGTAGGCCATTCCATAATAGCCTCAACCTTTTTTGGATGCACGATGGTACCTTCACCGAAGATGACATGACCTAAGTAGTGGATCTTCGATTGATAAAACGAGCATTTGGACAACTTCCCATACAATTTGTGCTCTCGCAGATAATGTAGTACCACGAACAAGCGCTCGTCATGCTCATCCGTCGTCCGAGAGTAAATCAAATATCGTCCATGAATACTTGGACGAACTTATCCAAGTACTCGCGGAACACCCTGTTTATCCAACTCATAAATACCCATGGAGAGTTTGTCAGTCCAAACGGTAAAACAATAAACTTGTAATGTACAAACCTTGTCTTCAAGGAGGTCTTAGGGACATCCTTCTCCTTGATCTGTAACTGGTGATACCCTGATCACAAATTGATCTTTGGGAAAACTGTCGCACCCTTCATATGATCGAAAAGATCATCAATTCTTGAAAATAGATATTAATTCTTGATCATTACCTTGTTCAATTGATGATAGTCAATGCAAAGCCTCCATGAACCATCCTTATTTCATATGAAAATAATAGGTCCACCCCACAGTGACACACTTGGACGTATCATTCCCAGGTCCAACAATTCCTTCAGTTGCATTCTCAACTACTGTAACTCTGGGGTCGACATCTGATAAGGCATTTTGGCTATCGGTTCAATCCCTGGTTTTAGGTCTATAACAAACTCCAATTCCCTCTCTTGTGGCATCCTAGGTAAATCCTCTGGAAATACGTCTACAAACTCTCTCACCACTGGAAGGTGTTCTAGACCTTCTGCCACTCCCTTCTCGTTTAATGCAAGGATCGCATAAATCTTGCACCCCTTACACCTGCTCTTTCGTAGCTACAAGGAAGAGATGAACCTCAGGGAAACTCCCTGGTTTCAACCTACAATCACAAGTCCTTTTCCTTCATCATCGACCAATCTCAATTGTTTCATCTTACAGTTGATTATCACCTCATGCTATTCCAACCAGTCCATACCGATCACGACATCATAAGATCCGAAGATCGTGACAGACAGGTTGGCCCTGGTGACAAAATATCCCAAGTTAAGGTACATCTCGTAACCTTTCCTCCAACCCACTATTTGGCTCCCAAAGCCATCTCTACAAAGATAAAATTATCCTATTCGACTGCCTTTAACTTAATCCTTTTTAGTGTTGCACTAGAAATGAAACTCTCGGTAGCACTGGGATCTATCAAATACTAAGGGTCTGGTCAGTGACGGTACTTGACGTCTCGAGCACATTCAACTGGTGCTCTACCTGACAGTTATTCACCGCTACATGAATCCGATGGACCTTTCCCAAATCTCCCGTGGTAGTGGGTCCGACTGATTGAGATTCTCTAGTCCTCTTCACTGGGTCATCGCGTTGGAAATGTGGCTCACCACATTCCAACATACTTTCTTCGCTCCAGTAATCCTGTTAACCAAAGTAGAAGTTGAATTATAACACTAAGGCCAACACAAACTTGTTGACCATAAGTTTCTCAGTAATTTGAGTGCAGAGCATACCGAAGAAGCTCCAAAATGGGCCTCGTACTCGAGCCCTGTGTGGTTGCCTTGTCACAAGGCATCGAAATCGTGGAGCTGACGCTCAATGAATTCCTCAGAAGATACCTCTCCTGGAATCGTTCCTCGAATAGTTCCCATGACACATCATCGATGTCCATGTTCAAATGTGGCAGGAGCGTCTTCCACCATAGAAGAGCGCTCCCCTTCAGTTGAAATACCACGCTACCAACTTTCAGGTTGGAGGTCATAGTCATGAAGCATGAAGCACAATGCATTTCCCTACAACTGTGCCTCGATGGCATAGCCATCCACCACACTCGTGGACTCGAGAACTCAACTCTCTTCAGTTCTCGGTGGATGCTAACGGTACTATCTAGAGCACATTGTGGACCCTCAGGGGTAGAGGTGCCCTGGCATCATCTTAGTACCGACGGTGAATCAAGGCCCCTGACATTACCTGGAAGGGCCTTGTCAGACCATCATCATCCCTTACAACAAGCAAATCCATCCCCAAGATTTTATCTTCCCCTTGGGGGTTCAACTCCAAGGGTGCGAGAACTCCTGGAGGCGTTGCACCTCCTTCCATGGCACCACGTTGTGAACCTCTAAGGTGTCCTCTAAATGCTATTACCATAAGGACACATTATGGTTTTTAATTAATCACAAGGGTTAATACTCACGGGTTTTCTACAATGGAAAGCCTGGAGATCTACAGTTGCAGGGTTGAAGCTTATCTAATACCATATGTAATGAAACCTTCGTTACGACTAAAAGCGAAGCAGAAGTGCAATTTTATTTATTTATTTTTTTTAGGTCAAGAAGGCGACAACGACAACCATTTACCTCACCATTGACGACGAACATACGCATGCAGTCCAGGTAATAGGAAACTATGACTCAATGCACTAGCACATGAGAAACGGGGAGAAACATGTGTTAAGACAAGGAGAAATGACTACCCTCTCGACACAACAGGACCCCGCCTACAAGCCAAGGGACAACATCCCCCTCTCGACACAATGAACTTGATGAACAAAGACTACAACCTCAAGGTGCGCGAACGAAACACATGAAGGCGTTCAACCCGTGCGCAAAAACAACTTACAACACTCGACAACTCTCACATGAAAGGCATCGACTCCGGCCAAGTTATTATTCACTGCTATCAAAATAGGGCGCGCCATGATCCGCTCATAAGGAATCATGCCATCCCCAGGTGATAGACGCGTCAATAACCTTGGTGCAACACATCCTATCTGGACCAAGGACTCTAGAAAACTTTGACGTGCTAGGAGACAAATACTGACAGGGAGACTATACCCACACCCCACACAAAAGGTAGACGAGACACAAGAGGACGACTGCCAGGGGAGTCATGGCTTCGTCAACCACCTAGCCCATTCATCAAGTCTAAACTAGTTAACAATTACAAATTGTTTTTGACATTGAATATCCATCGAAATTTAGCAAGTCTAAATTATAATTTAATCTTTAACTTACCAATTGATTAACACTTAATACAATCCAATTGGCCATTCTACTTTACACCAAAGCCATTACTTTGAATCTAAATAACATCACCTTCAAATCAATCGACAATTCTACATTACAATCAAGCATTAATTTCAATCGAAATAACCTCAATTACGAATCAGTTCAGCAATGTTGCATTATGATTTATCCATTAACTACAATTTAATTTAGCAATATTAATCTATACTTTGGTCAATACTCCTAAACTCATTTAACCATTAATCACCATCTAAAAGGGTAATTCTAAGTTAATCCCTGAAATTACAATCTAACTATCAAATGACAATATATAAGTACATTAGCCACATCAATGTAAAATGCTACAATATAACACTTGTAATCATTTAAATTACACATGCCGTCTATCTAATATAACTGTACCAAAAATAACTAGTTGTCTGTAACATTAAGAAGGGAACTATTGACTGTTAACATCACTGTAGCAATTGACATAGCTGTGGCAATTAATATTAAGAAGGAAACTATTGTCCTTTGGCATTGTTGTAGCAATTAGCATGGCAATTAACATGGAAGTTACATAGTAATTAATCTGACCTATCACATGGTTGTAGCAATTAATGTTTGGCAGTGAGAATGCTGGGTACACTCACATTGAAGGAGAATAAGAAGACAAAACAACTGCAGAAGGATCAACTTGTGGTCATTCGACAATCAACGTAGTGAACATTCTAAATAGAAAAATCATGTCCCTTCAACATCAAACTCAGTCAATATTTTTTGGCAAGTCTGTGGTTATTTGCAGCAAACTTAGTCACATTCAATTGGCAAAAATTGTGGGCATTTACATCAAGCTCAGGCAATCAATTTAACAGCCAAAATTGTGGGCATTTACATCAAGTTCAGGCAATTGATTTAAAACAAAAACGTGGGTATTTCAACAACAATCTCTATCTATTTTGAAAGAAAAAACATGGGCATTTCAACAACAATCTCTGTCAACTTTCAAAATAAAAAACGTGGGCATTTCAACAACAATCTCTGTCAACTTAAAAAAAAAAAAACGTGGGCATTTCAAGGACAATCTCTGTCAAATTTTAAAGAAAAAGCATGGGCACTTCAACAGCAATCTCAGACATGTTTGAAATGGAAAATCATGGTTTCCCTCTTTCATTGCCCAGATGCCAAATGAAAATGCATACAGGAATGACCAAAACACCCTTCCCTTACTAGGATACCAATTATAAAAATGCAGATAGGGAAATGATTTCGTCTTTCCATTGCCAGGATACCAATACAATGCAGACATGAATAACACAAAAGTGTTTTTCCATTTCTAGGATACCAATTATAAAAATGCAGATAGGGAATCAAATCATTTTTCCATTGCCAGAATACCAATACAACACAAACAAGAATAACAAATAAAAAAAAATTTCCATTTCCAAGATACCAATGCAAAAATGCAGACATGAAATCAATTCATTTTTCCATTACCAGAATACCAATACAATGCAGACATGAATAACAAATAAAAATGTTTTTCCATTTCCAGAATACCAATACAAAAATACAGACATGAAATCAATTCATTTTTCCATTGCCAGAATACCAATACAACGTAGACAACAGTAAGAGAAATGCAAGGATCTAATGGGAAAAGTCATTGAAATCATCGTAGGGATTCTATCAGTCAAGGCATAGAGAAAAACCAACAAGGACACAAGATAATCCATACACAGAGACCTTTGCTAGATGGTGCAATTAAAACAATCAGCCAAAGACAATAACGAAGGTAGACGACTGACAGGAACGTCCTTCGTTCATCATCCACACACAAAAAAGCAGGGCATTGAGATCCATAGGTCTATTAACGTCGAAGCGACGACCATAGATCAGGCTCCTGGATGACTACTCAGGTGAGGAATGATGAGCTAGGGACGAAAGGCAAAAACAACCACAATCTTCACAAATCAATACACCATAGGGCGGTCAAGACATGTCGGGAATCAAAGGCCATGGGAATCAATCAATCATCGAGCTATAGGCTATGGAAAAATTAAGTCATCAATTAGAATTCTAGGAAAATCAATTTACTTACCCAATTAAACATGCATATCCAAGCATAACTCCTACTACAATATACCATGCAAAAATAAAGAAAGTGTATCATTGCCTAATCGTTTGCTCTGAGTTTATGTCTCGCGCACTCCCTGTAACTCCTGCATGCCAACCGAAGAGACTTCATCGGTACCTCCCAGCCAATGCTAGGGGTAGTCTTCTTTCCCCTTAACCCCTCGAGCCGCAATGGGGCCACACACATTAACCAGAGAATCAACTAGCTCCCAACTCGCCTCGCAAGGCCGAGCTACCCCTCTGCATGGAGCTGGGTATCCCAACTCCAACAAGCTAAGCCATTCAAGTATAGATTTCTGCAGTGTAACATTACTCCAAATAGAAGAGATCTCTCTTCCTCCTCCTCCCTCCTTTATATATATTTTCGAAGTCCTTTACCCTCCCAAAATACCATTTAAATTAATGTTTAATAAATTAATTCCTAAAAATCCTCCCCATACAAGTGTCACCCATCCCCTTCATTCCTCCATAAATTAATTTCTTTAATTAATTAATTACCCCTATTTCCCTCACCCACATAAATTCAATCCTAGAATCGCTCCTAGGTGTCCCCATATTCCCTTACAAGTTTTAATGACATTCCCCATTACCAATTTACTATTTGAGTTAATTTAGAAAGTTCTTAAATGCTATATACCTTACTAAGTTTGACTTTCTGTTTTTCCCCTTGTGTTTCCTTTTTCTTTTTATGTATCCCTCTTTTCCTAGTTTCCTAATTATTTTAGATTTCCCTCTTTCCCCTTTTCATTTAGAACTCAATTTGGCAATTGTATGAATTAGCTTTTTCCCTTTTCCCTTTTTAATTAATAAATTTTAAATTA
>ML785939.1:1015059-1035779 GCA_009831015.1 Picea engelmannii
TTAAACCACTTTGACTACTTTGACCTTTTGG
Organism: Picea engelmannii; assembly: GCA_009831015.1. Classification (NCBI taxonomy): domain Eukaryota; kingdom Viridiplantae; phylum Streptophyta; class Pinopsida; order Pinales; family Pinaceae; genus Picea; species Picea engelmannii. The sequence continues at coordinate 1,015,091 of ML785939.1, forward strand.
GGCTTCTAGATGACATATGAGGGTCCTCCAACTTCGTAAGGCCATAACTCTCAAACCGTGAGGAGTTATGTGACGTTCTACATACCACCAGAAATGGCATGACATGTAATATTCATATAAAAGAGTATTATCTGAAAATATATCATAACTCATATCGTTACCCATCAAACAAACTTGGGTCCATTACCCAAACCTGGGTTCTCCAACTTCTCATGGCCATAACTCTCTAACCATGAGGAATTATGTGACGTTCGACATACCACCAAAAATGACATGAAAAGCACTATCCATCTAGGATATTTTCCTTGACAAATTCACTTTCCTTCATCTCATTATTCCACAATTAAGCATGGGTTCTCTTACTCCACAAAGCGTCTTCCCGTGAGGGATTTCACCATAAGGGGACCACTTTGGAGTTCATCCATATTTACTTATCAACCATGAAAAAACAATAATGAGTCATATTTACATCAAACAATATTGGGCCCATTACCTAAACCTTTGTGCTATGGGGCTTTCTTCAAGGGTTGACATCAATGACAACCAACATTAATCAACTAACTAACTAACTAACTATATATATATATATATATATATATATTAGAAAAAAATTTGATCATAACTAATTACTATTTTTTGTAAAAAGAGAGACTTGGCTACGAAATCGAAGATTTTGTAGCCATTCTTAATTTTAGTAAATAAAATGAAACTTCAAATCGACTTATTTCGAATTAGACAACATAAATAGAAGAAAATTGTTTTACCATTAAACGTTAACTAAAGAGGGGTCGGGTAGTTCAGAATTTATTATCGCCTTGACACTGGTTGCATTCTTGATGACTATGTTTCCTTATCTCTTTATATGTTTAGCTTTCCTCTCGGTGTGCGCCTTGAGATCACGGTTTTCTTTCCTCAACAAATCATTATGGGCAGTAAGAGTTTTAATTATGGACTGTAGGAGAGGAATGTCGGTGTAATACCACTCAACCCAGTGGAAACAAACATCACATTGTACAGGAGAGATGGCAGGTCAATGAAGTGCATATTCAAACAGGGATGTATCAGTCTTACCTATTGTTTTCTTCTAATCATGCATAATACTAGAGAACTCTTATTTACCTTTAAGGCATGATGGAAAATTTGTCGCGAAATCATAAGGTTCAGTAGGAATGATACCTTTCTTCCTAGAACCCTAAAATTCTGGATCTTCCAGAACTAGAAAATCTTCTATCTCAGGATCCAAACCCTTGTCGATATCGATCGAACCGATCGAGATCATATGAGTATCATTTCGGTTCCTTAATTTCCTTGAAATTAGGCGACCTACCTTCTTGTACTTGAACTCTAAGTCTGTGCATTGTTATTTTTTTCCTTTGCAAGGTTTCTTGACATCTGAATTAATAACAACGTTCAAGCTAGCATCAATCTCAGGCACAAGAGGGTGAATTACCTTCAATTCAACAGTCTCTTTCTTAGGAAATTCTATAGGTAAAGACTTACTCGACATCCCTATGTCTAGAGGGTTTATGTTGATAATCTTTGGTTCATTGATCGAAATATCAAACTGGTCTTCAATCAATGGCTTGTCTAATTTAGGGTTTGTTGTAGGAACAGTCTTGGAAAAAAACATTCCTCATCAAAAAATTCTCCCAACAGTCACCTACGGTCGACAAGTGATACATCAACAATATCTTGACCAATCTGTGATGGAACAGGCTTCAATCAACACCATGTCTTTTATATCATTTGGGCATCTTATAGAGACTTCTCAACAAGTAAAATGGCATATCTAGATCGAAACCAATGAAATGCATGAGTAAACAAATATGGTAGAGGAAGATCAGTCTGTATCAACCTTCGCATGTCACTTATTGCTTCAGAATTAACAACAAACTATGCCATCTAAGTTTTACCAGGGAGATAGAAATACCTTTTACACAACAGTTGATCTTTTGGGATGTCATAAACAGACTCAACGAGACTCCTTCAATTCAGGCATTTTTGAACCATTTTTCACCCTTTGATGGAAGCACTATTACTTTGCTCACAAACTATTCGATCAATTCTAACTGTGTGTCCCTAATTTTAGCTCTGCAACCATCGAAGGTTTGCGCAAAATATTTATCCATTTGAAGATTACAACCCTCAAAATTCTTAAGGAATACATCCCAGCCCTGGCTTTTTAGGTACTCAATCGCATCGGAGAGAGAAAGTAAAGCTTGGAATCCATTCGACTACAAGCGAACGACAGACGCCATGACAAATGTAACCAAAATGAAACAGGAATTACTCTGGATAGTTTTAGGTTCGAATCATGGGAGAAGCAGGGACAAGTCCGAGTGGAGAGTGAAGACACAAAAAATAACATAGCCTATGTGTTATCATCACTCAGATAGTGGGAGTGAAAACCAGGGGTTTGATTGCAATCCTTACCATCCCTTGTGATGAGAGACAAACAAACAGAGTACCAAAACCCTATGCATGTAATGAATGGCTCATTAGTATGTTAAGCCATCAAGGTGAGGTAAGGACATGAGTACAACAAATGTGTATTCAGTTGTATGATTGTTGCTATGACCATTGAATTCATGAGAGGACTATAAAAAATATCAAAGGCTCTTCACAAATTGAAATTAGACTATCAAACCATATAACAACCATATTAAAACCAAAACATCGAAAATAGATCATTCAACCCTTAGATTTGGATTTCAATTAAATATGGGTGACCTTTAAAAGGATGCTTCTAAGGCACAAAAATTATAACACCAAGCTAAGTTTTTATGTTTAATTCATTCTTTCAGTCATGAATTAAAATAGAACAATCGAAAATCGAAGCAGTAAAAATCAATAAGGTAGGCTTTCACCCAATACTCACTCAAAACCCTTAAAAAAAACACTCTTTACAAAAAAGAGGCGATGTCAGCTACAGAAACATGCAAATTCTTTCAATCGCGTACAATACCAAAAATCATGTGTTACTGCCAATAATGGCAATGTACTGGGTGAAGAAGTTATCTCTGTATCACCAAAATTTCATGTTAGGATGAATCGGAAAAAATGAAGATTTGAGGAACAATTGACAACAAATCAAGCCTTCGGATCAAAACTCAGGAAATAACATAGTGCGGCATTAGATGTGTTTCTATCAAAATCTAATCTGCTATCAAATCTATATTACGAGTGAAACAATGTTTTAGGAAACCACCTCTGATATTGTTGATAGGGCCACTGCTGTCAGCAGACATCCATAGCCTCGACAAGGATGTCATTTAACCCACTCTAACACCTCTATCATTTCCAAGAGTCATCCATCCATGATAAAGAACATCTTTATTCTTGGATTAATTCAAAAGAACATAACTAAAAAATTTCTTAAACCTAGCATTGCTTCACTGCCAGCATGCCCGTTCAGTACCCCGACGAAGTTGCCTTGGTATCATGCATGCATTTACCTGTTACTAGCAGATCTGTTCAGTGTCTCGGCAGGTTCACAAACACTTCCCACACCTTGCAGTGCTTTCAAATCTCTAGAATTAATTTACAAATTTGCAGAAACTTCATGATATTCAAGAGAGCGGGTTGATACTGAAAATTTAAGATTTTGAAAACAAAATTTGATCTTATATAATTTATCTTCTCATTTGTTGATCTTTACCATGATCTGAACACATAGATTTTTGTTAAGAAATCATCTCAAGGACATGAAGGCATAATTGAGTTGTTTTCCTCCAAAACAGGGACAGTGTTAAGAGTTTTATTAATGATAATCGTGTCTTCTCGTAATTTTAAAAAGAAACCAGGAACACTATTTTGAATAGAAAATTTTTTCTGTTCATCTGAGTTTTATCATTTATAGAACTGGTGCTTTGAAAAGTCATCAGTTGTTGCTCTTGGATAAAAATTTGGATTTCCCTTCCAAAAATGAAATGGTGACACAGATATAATTATTTAAAAACAAAATAAAAACAAGCAAAATAAAAAGAACCAAAATAAAAAACAGAAAAGAAAATTAAAACAAAAACAAAAAAAATGTCCAAAGAGGTGGCTCTGGAATCATCAGGTGAAATCCCTTTTGAGATCCTGGCCATTCACTGGAAAAGTGTCTGGCTATCCCTCCAAATTTTATAGGCAGAAAGAGCTAGGATCTAATTTTTCAGAAATTACAAATGGTCCCAACCACAGATTCTGGAACTTGGTGTGTTCCCCCTTTACCTCGTGAGCTTTGTCCCACTTGAGAGCCAAATCTCCAACATCGAATTTCCTATCTGAAGAAGAATTTGAATCAAACCAGCTTTTTACAATTTGATGATGATGATCCAATTTAAGTTTTGCTTGTGCCCTTACTTACTCCAATTTTAACAAGGCAGTAATTCAACTTTCTAGGGGAGGGAACTCCTCTTCTTGAAATTTCTGTGATAATTACAGAGAAGGAAGTATAACATGTGGAGGGAAAATTGCTTCTCTTCCATAGACAATAAAGAAAGGGGAATTACCAAGAGAGGCTTTTGGTGTCACCCTATCATACCAAAGTGCATTATACAATGCATTGTGCCAGTTCTTATGATTTTCTAAAATTGTCCTCTTAATGATCTTGATTAAATTTTTGTTTGTTGATTCTCCTAAACAATTTCCTTGAGGGTAGTAGCTGGCATAATATTTCAGTTTAATCCCTTTTTCCAAAGAGAAAATGTTCATATCGATGGATGAAAAGTAAGAGGCGTTATCAAAGACCAAACATTTGGGAATGCCAAATCTAGTGACGATATGACAGTTAAGGAAAGATACTACCTGATTTGTGTTTACCACTTTCAAAGGTATAGCTTCAGACCATCTGGTAAAATAATATGTTGTTGTAATGATATACTTGTGTTGCTCTGAAGAAGAAGGATTAGTCGGTCCTATGATTTCAAGACCCCATTGCTGAAAAGGGGAATCTACAGTGATAGGTTGCAAAGGGAATGCTTCCTTTTTCACCCATCCTACAGCCTTCTGGCAGATTATGAATTTACGACACAACGCATGGGCATCTTTAAACAAAGTGGGCCAACAGTACACAACTCTTAACACTTTGTGAGAAGTGGTGTCTCCACCAAAGTGACCATCGGCTTCACCTGGATGAAGTTCAGATCATACTTTCTCTGATTCTTCCTTTTCTAAAAAAGGCATAAGAACACCATCAAAATTATTTCAAAATAATACATCATTTATTAACTGAAAAGATGCATATTTTGGCCTAAGTGCTCTTCTGTTTTTAGGATCAAGATAGCGAGGAGAAGATCCATGTGTCAAATAAAATTTAATGTTCTCATACAATGAATTGGAAACAACTTGTGCAAAGCTGATCTATTTTTTGTTATGTTGATTTATAGTTAAGGTGTTGATTTGACTTTCCTATTCATTAACGGAATCAACCACTAGTTTACACAGGCCCTGACCTCTAACAATCTGTGTAGGGGTTATTTCAAGGTCATATTCTTGTAACAACCTCATCTAATTTTTCCTTTTCTCACCAAGTTATTTTTGTACTAACAAGTTTCGTACCATTGGGTAAGGAACAATAACCTTGGTTTTGGATTTCAGCAGGTATGACTGGAAGTGTTTCACTGCTTTAAAAACATCTTATGCATGTTGATCTACTACTGGGTATTTGATCTCTTCTCCCTTGAAGGATGATCTCATGAAGGCAATAGGTATCTCATTGCTTTCAACATTTTTCTGCGTTAAAACAACAACATAAGATCGATCAGACACAAAAGTGTAAAGAGTGAAATCCTGAGAAAAATCGGGACTCATCAAGGAAGGAGCTTCAACTATTTATTTTATAATGGAGTCAAAAGCTTGACTTTCTTGCGGTCCCCAATGGTACAGAACATCCTTTTTAATTAAGTTTTGTAATGGTCTTACCGTTTTCGAGAAACTTGGGACAAATCTTCTGACGAAATTAATCTTGCCCCGAAAGGACTGCATGGATTTTTTGGAAGAGGGAGGGGAGAGCTTAGCAATAGCTTGGGTTCTTTCAGGGTCAATAATCATTCTGTCTTTAGGCACTATAAATCCAAGTATTTTTCCTTGTTCGACTGCAAAGACTGATTTCTTAGGGTTGAGAGATATGCCAAACTTGCGACATCGTTCCAGGATAGCCCTGAGGTGAGACAAGTGATCTTTCTTGTTTTTAGAGAATACAGTGACATCATCAAGGTAGACCACCACCGATTGGTTAATGAAGCCACATAAAGAAATCTCCATTTCTCTCTGAAAAGTGGCACCGACGTTAATTAGTCGAAAAGGCATTTTCCTGTAGGCATTAGTGCTCCATGGGGTGAGAAATGTGGTTTTAAGATGATCTGAGGGAGACATGAGGACCTAGTTGAATCCCGAAAAGTCATCTAACAAAGATAGTCTTTCGAAACCAAACACATTCTGTAAAATTTGTTCCATTGGAGGAACAGGGTAGTTGTCTTTGTCAAATGCTCGATTTAGGTTACGAAAATCGACACAGAGTTGAATTTCACCACTTTTCTTCCTTACAGGGACTAAATTAGACACCCATTGTGTGTGCCTTACCAGGAAAATTAACTTTGAAGTTATTAATTTGTTCAGTTATTTTTTAATAGTGGGTTCCAATTTTGGGTGCATCTTCCTCAATTTCTGTTGAAAAGGATGTGTCTTGGGTTTCATGGGGATGGCATGTTGTATGATGTTAGGGTCAAATGTTTTCAAGTCATCATACATCCAGGAAAAAACATCTTTAAATTCTTTAAAAAAATTTATGAACGCAGACCGTTCTTGCTCCAAACATCCTGTTCCTATATTGATATTTTGAGGATTTTCCTTCATTCCCAAATCAATTGTCCCATAAATCAAAGAAGAACTGTTCATTTTACAATTAACTGTCCCTCTAAATTTATCATGCAAGTCATAATACTTTTCTAGTCTTACAAAAAACCTAGGGATAGAGTTTACCAGATCGGATGTCGATTCAGGAGATCTAGGATCATATATTACCGTGAAGTTTCGAAGTTTCTCATCATGAGTGCCTTCATCAATGACTGCACCTTGGAAGTTGTCTTCCATATGAAGTTGGTGATCTGTTGGTCGTCGTAGAAAACTCTCCAATTGGTGATGTTATCCGGGATCGACGACCTGAATAGCAATTCAATTGAAAAGGCATTAGGAGAAAGACATTCTGCGGGCAATAGTTTAGAAGAGACATTAGCCTATAAATCAACATCTGAATTACTTAGTCTAGGAATGGAATTTATGTTAAACGCTGAAAATTTTTGCATTAAACTTCATACCTTAGTTTGGTAGCTTTTTGGATGTGGTGATAAGCAATGTATGGAGTTTCTTACCTGCCTCACCACGATTTCTGAATCACCAAATACCATTAATTTCCGCACTTCCATATCCATAGCTTTCCTAAGCCCTTGTAGATGTGCTTCATATTCATAGGTGTTATTAGTGCACTCGAACTCTAACCGACAGGTAATAAATGTCTCATTACCTGCAGGATCAATGAGTACACATCTTGCACCGACTCCTTCTTTGGATTTGGATCCATCAAAGTACATTCAATAGATTTGAGCTTTGTCAGTAGTACTTGGCATACTTGGTAGAGATGATGTTTGAGTATAAGTCATAATTTATGATTGTTGCCCAGGATCAGTAATAGAAGAAATTTTAGTCATGAAATTACCAAAGAAGGTGTTCATTCCCTACGTTTCAAATGAGTTTGTAGATCTAATGAAAGGTTCATTAGGATGATTTAAATCTGTCACAGTATGCTTCAGACAACGTTCTCATCTTGATTTTGTTGGGCTATCCATTTTCATGCAACCACAAATGAGACCAGTATGTGGCAAAATAACCATGCAGTTGTTCGGACCAGTCCCTGCTTAAAAACAAACCATGAACTTCAGGGATATCCACAACGATAATGTCAATTATTTGGTGAACCTTGGGATTGGAAGATAATCTAACTAGAACATTCTTAAGCTCACCAATTACCTTAACGTTTGTTCGATCAAGCTGAATGATTTTAAGATCAGAAGTTTTAACTTCTGCATTATTTTTTTGACAAACAGATAGAGGCATCACGTTTGACGATGCACCAGAATTGACCATACAATTATGTACATTCCTATTGAAAATTTCAAAGGTTAACAAAAATGGAAGGACATTTTTCCGGGTGTTTATAGTAGAATTCTGTTGATTTTTAGTTGTTGTCCCTAAAACAGTTTTATCTACATTTGCTACAGTTTTTTCAGCTAATTCCCTTTTATCTAGAAGTTCATATGTCGTTTTAGTTGGGATCTTCTTAGTTGTTTTTGAACCAATTTCTGCAGTTTTCTTGCTGCTTGGATCATTGTTTTTACTGTTTTCAGTGATACTTTGAATCATTTTCTGCAAAATAAGGGGAAACTTCAGTAGCTCAAAGACATAAATATTAGCCCTCAGTTTTTTCAAATCTTCAATTAAATTGTATTCTAAAATAGGGGCTACCAAATTTTGTTTAAATTCAATTTGCTTTTACTGTTTTGGAAACACATTATTACTCACTTTAGAAGAATATTTGTTTTATGTTTTTCTTCTTGTGTTGTAGGGTTGAATAGTTTCAAAATTTGCTTGGAAGATACTGTCTGAGAAGTGACCGAAGAAATTTGGGGATAATTCCTCCTATTCCGATAAGTCTTCCTCAGCTACATCTTCAAAACTTTCAAGAGGGATAGATGGAGAATTATCATGTGCTTCTAAGATGGTTTGCAAAGCGTACTGTAAACTCTCAAAATTTAGACCTTTAGTGGTCGGGTTTGGTCAGTTGGGAGGGAAAGGTTTTCTGGAAGGAGGTTTAAAACTTCCTTTTCTTGTGGATGCCTCCTCAGCTAATCTCTTCAAGTCCATGACCTAATTGGACAGTTTTTGGAAAGATTTATGCAAGCTTTCTAATTCTAAGGTTTCTGGTTGACTTTTAGTTTGAGGGGGTCTAGCAAGAATCTCTATTTTATTTTTAGAGGCAGAAACTATTTCAGATTCGCTATTGAGATTGTCTTTTAAGCTTAATATATCCTTTTCAATTTCTCTTGCCTCCTCAAAGGCTTCTAACAATGCGTTCTTTTTAGACCTTTTGACCCAAATTGCTATATTATTATGCAGAGCCTTGGTGTAATATGCAATAATTAGGCTTTCAGCAGGCATTGAATCTACAGGGATTTTATTCTTTAAAGAAAGAAATATTTCATTGAAGTCTTTCACTTTTTCCTTGGGATTCATTTTTAGGTTGGATAGTTCCATAACCAAGACTTTCAAAGATTTATCATCCCCGAATTTCTCCAAGAAACAAGTTTCAAACTTGTCCCAATAAACAATGTTTTGGGGTTGTTGAGCGAAATACCATGTGGAGGCATTTCCCTCTAAAGTATAAGGGAATAATCGGCATACTATATCCTCATGTTCTACACTCTGGAGTCTAATGGCTAGCATAAATTTTTTGATGTGGTCTTTAGTAGATTTTTTGGAATCCGGATCAAATTTGGCTAACCATTTCTACGGATGTTTTGGTAATGGGTGTTGAGGTCTGGGTACAGCCACAACAACTTGATCGAGCCAAGGTATGGCGGGATTGTTTTGGTTTTCCATGGGCATTGGTTGTGTCGAAGGATGTGATGGTCCTGATGAAGAACTACCTTCGTTTGAAGACTCTCCTCTTGAAGAGGATGGAGATGAATCAGGTGGGGAAGGTGGAATACCAGATCCCCCGGCTCCAAGGATAGGTGTTTCAGTAGGATTGGTAGTATGTTCACCTAACAATTTTTGGAGCAGACTAATGCCTTCAAGTTGTTCTCGAATATCCGAGAAGCCAAGGGGTTGATTAAGTGGCCTACCAGGTTGCCTGATATGGGATAAGGCACTATGTATTCTTATGAGTGACTGAGGAACAATTTCTTGGACGTCGGCCCCTTTGGGAACTGGTGTCACTGGTTCAACGGGAATCTCAGGGTTATCGTTTGAGGTAGTTCTTGTTTCAACTGTAACATTATTGTCTGAGTGACTACACGTTATGACAGGGGAGAGAGTGTGTGGGGGAGGAGTCTTGTGACCTCCATGTTCCATCAATTGAATTCAAGCCCTCCTTCTAGCACCATTTGTTGATGGGCGTAAGTGACACACCATCAATTGGAAGAATAGATCCGAATCGAGGTTGTCTAATTGACCCAAGCCGTTTGGTGTGATATATTCTGATAGGTTTAATGGATCCATTAGCCAACTAGGGTCCTAAAACAAAGAAATAAACTACTCTAAAGTTAAAACTATAATGCTATATACGTGGATCTAATTATTTACAAGTATTTCAAAAACATAAATATAAATATGCGGTTATGAATAGAGTATTTACAAATTGCAAGTTTCTGATGAATGCCTTGTGAAATCAATGTTTGGTAATTGTTTTCGAAATTAGATAAAGAAAGAACATATTTTTATACTTTATGTTTTATAATCTAAGACCTAAGAACTTAACAAAAAAAATACTACTAAAATATGATTTGAAACAAAGATAGAGGAATGGTCATAGCCAATTTAAACTGTCTTGTCTCACTAATAAAATAGTCTAATAACATAAATTAAATGAGTATAAAACTAACCTGAAATAAATCTCATACAATGTCTATATCCCTGTGCAATCCAAACCTCCAGCTATCTTGCCTGTGAGATAAATCTGCAACAGGCTTGTAATAACATCTCCAGACTAAACTCAAGGTGTTTATTGACAGCTAGGATATAAGAACAAAGTAACAAAAATATAGATCATGTGATCTTGTGATTATGAATTATTATAGTAAAAGAAACTTTAATATGAAACATTCATTGGATACATCAACTAAACATCAAGGATAAATCATGATATTAAAGTTCAAATGATGAACACATATGTAATATATGAAACAACAAATTATAGACAAAATTTAAAGCACTGAATAAAATGAAACATCACATGCTAATGAGACTAAAGTTGCATAACATATCAATCTTCCATAATAAAAAGAAAAACATAAATGGAACAGTGTCATCCAGGTCTAAAGTCGCAATGGAAATCACTTGTCCATTTAGTTCTGAGAATTACATGTCCATCATCTGTTCCAAGAAAAGTTGCCCCTTTCACTAACAGAGTGAACAATATTTAAAGTATCATGGGATCCATATAGTCATATCTCATAGGATAGAGATGGATGTCCCAACATAAAGTAAAATTACAAAAATAGTGGATTTGGAAACCACTTATAACAGAGTTGGTTTATTCAAAAATAGATCAAAGTTTCTATAAAACATGAAGAAAAAGAAACTACTAATCACTTGTGTATAATTGAAAGATATTTCCTCCCAGTAATCAGCAACAACATCTCCAATTTCCTAAAAAAATAAAACAATTTTAATAAATTAGAAAAACAATTGATAATAACTAATTACTATTTTTTGTAAAAAAAGAGACTTTGCTACAAAATCGGAGATTTTTTAGCTAGTCTTAATTTTAGTAAATAAAATCAAGCTTCAAATAGACTTATTTTAAATTAGACAACAAAAATAGAATAAAAATGTTTTACCATTAAACGTTAACTAAAGAGGGCTCGGGTAGTTCATAATTTATTATCCCCTTGACAATGGTCGCATTCTTGATGACTATGTTTCCCGATCTCTTGATAAGTTTAGCTTTCCTCTCAGTGTGCACCTTGAGATCATAGTTTTCTTGCCTCAGCAAATCATTCTGGGGAGTAAGAGTTTTAATTCTAGATTGTAGGAGAGGAATGTCAGTGTAATGTCGCTCGACCTAGTGGAAACAAGCATCACATTGTACATGAGAGATGGCAGGTTGATGAAGTGCATAGTCAAATAGGGATGTATCAGTCTTACATGTTGTTTGATACCAGAGAACCCTTCTTTACCTTTAAGGCATGGTGGAAAATTTGTCACAAAATCATAAGGTTCAGTAGGAACGATAACTTTCTTCTTGCAACCCTGAAATTCTAGATCTTCCAGAACTACAAAATATTTTATCTTAGTATTTGAACCCTCATCGATCTCGATCAGGGTCGATCGAGCTGAGATGAGTATCATTTTGGTTCCTTAATTTCCTTGAAATTAGGGGACCTGCCTTCTTGTTCTTGAACCCTAAGTCTGTTCATTGTTGTTTTGTTTCTTTGCAAGGTTTCTCAACATCCGAATTAATAACAACATTTAGGCTAGCATTAATCTCAAGCACAAGAGGGTCAATTACCTTCAATTCAATAGTCTCTTGCTTAGGAAATCATGTAGGTGGAGACTTACTCAACATCCCTACGTCTAGAGGGTTTATGTTGATAAACTCTGGTTCATTGATCGAAATATCGAACTAGTCTTCAATAAGTGGCTTGTTTAAGTTAGGGTTTGTTGTAGGAATAGTCTGGGCAAAACTATTCCTCATCAAAAAATTCTCCCAACAGTCACCTACGGTCGATAGGTGATACATCAACAATATCTTGACCAATTAGTGATGGAACCGACTTGAATCAAAACCCTATTTTTTATATCGTTTGGACATCTTATAGAGACTTTTGAACAATTAAAATGGCATATCTAAATCAAAACCAATGAAATGCATGAGTAAACAAATATGGTAGAGGAAGACCAATCCGTATCGACCTTCGCATGTCACGAATTGCTTGAGAATTAACATCAAACTATGCCATATAGGTTTTACCAGGGAGATATGAATACCTTTTACACAACAATTGATCTTTCGGGATGTCATAAACAGATTCAAAAGGACTCCTTCAATTTAGGCATTTTTGAACCATTTTTCACCTTTTGATGGAAGCCCTATTGCTTTTCTCACAAACTCCTCAGTCAATTCTAATAGTGTGTCCCCAATTTTATCTCTGCAACCATCGAAGGTTTGTGCAAAATCTTTAGCCACTTGAAGATTATAACCCTCAAATTTCTTAAGGAAAACACCCTAGCCCTAGATTTTTAGGTCCTCGATTGTATCATCATGAGAATGTAAATCCTGGCATCCATTTGGCTCCAGGCGAACGACAGGCGCCATGAAAAATGTAACCAGAATGCAACAAAAATTACTTTGGATAGTTTTAGGTTCGGATCGTGGGAGCAATAGGGACAAGTCCGAGTGGAGAGTGAAGACACAAAAAATAACATAGCCTGTGTGTTATCATCACTCAGATAGTGGCAGTGAAAACCATGGGTTTGATTGTAATCCTTACCATCCCTTGTGATGAGAGCCAAATATACAGAGTACCAAAACCCTATGCATGTAATGAATGGCTCATTAATATGTTAAGCCAGCAAGGTGAGGTAAGGACGCGAGTACAATAGGTGTGTATTCAGTTGTATGATTGTTGGTATGACCATTGAATTCGCGAGAGAACTATAAAAAATATCAAAGGCTCTTCACAAATCCAAATTAGACTATCAAACCATATAACAACCATATTAAAACCAAAACATCGAAAATAAATCATTCAACCATTAGATTTGGATTTCAATTTAATATGGGTGACCTTTAAAAAGATGCTTCTAAGGCACAGAAATTATAACACCAAGCTAATTTTTTATGTTTAATTCATTCTTTCAGTCATGAATTAAAATAAAACAATTGAAAAGCGAAGAAGTAAAAATCAATAAGGTAGGCTTTCACCCAATACTCACTCAAAACCCTTTAAAAAAAAATTATTTACAAAAAAGAGGTGATGGTAGCTATAGAAACGTGCAATTTTTTTCAATCATGTACAATACCAAAAATCATGTGTTGCTTCCAACAAGGTTTCATGCATAAATCATATTTTGAAATCTATATCTTCATCATTATCAAACATCACAATGAAAAACCCTTTTACACATGGGAAAGTAAAAGCTTCTCCATTAATCTTAGGTTGCCCCATGACCAAAATCCATTTGTGTAGGTTGACAAGATGTGACTACAAACGAATGAACCAACATATCAGTGCACTCGAACAATACTCTACCTTAAATAAAAAAATATTTCACCAGAAATAGTCGGTGATTCATGATCCAATAAATAATTAAAAAATATTGCACAACATCTATCAACATCTATGAAAGAAGAATTATGCATATTTCCAAAGAAGGGAGGAGGGGAGAAAGCACCCATAAAATGCACGGTGTCTACATCCAAAAGAAAGATAGAAGCACTGAGTAAATATATTGGGGCCATCAGAGAGAGATACATTGCAATTGTGTTCGAAATGCCAAACGAACCATCGGAGGCTGCAAAATCTTCCACATCAAAGAGCGATTTGCTAGTCATGCGAAACACAGTTACAGAGAGGGTTGAGGCTACCTGAGCATGACTAGGGTCGAACCCTAGCCACCTCCACCATTAAACATTGATGGATGTTGTTCTCTCCCACCCATTCTTTATCGCTACTCCATTTTTCAAACCTAGACAAATTTGCCAACTAGTCTTATTCCTTCTCGATCGCTTTTCCATTTTTTAAAACCAATACAAATTTTCCAACTAATCTTATTCCTACTAAGATTTAAATGGATTAAAACATTATGAAGTTCTTCTCTAAAAGAACTTTCTTATTCCTACTAAAATCTTTAAACCCATTTTTACATTTTTCAAAACCTAGACAATTTTGCCAACTACTCTTATTCCTACTAAAAGAAAGAATAAACTAATTCTTGTCTTATAACATAATTGTAGAGATATAAATTTAACTATAACTATAATATATTTATTTATTTATTATAATGTTATTTTTATTTATATATAAATTTCATATAAATAAATTCATCATAATATTTTTATTTATATATAAATTTCATATAAATAAATTCATCATAACGTCATATTACACTACACTAAAATAAATAAATAAACAAGAAAGGATAATATGAAGAGATCTAAAAGCCCAAACAATCACAATATACAATCACATTATAACATGAAGACTAAAATAAAGAAATAAAAACTATCACAAAAACAGGAACACAACAAGAAAGGATAACATGAAGAGATCTAAGTATCGAGGCAATCACAATATAACATGAAGAATAAAATATATTGCCAAAGAATAAAAAAAAATAACACATGTTCTTATTTATTTATTTATTTATTTATTTATTTATTTATATATATATATATATATATATATAAGATTTAATTGACACAACATAATTACATGACTCTCATGCTACTTGTGTGTGATCACACACAATGACATTTGATCTATAACCCTTCCAAGTTTTTTCCTTTGTCTATCAATTTTATATGAAAATAATATTACGTGTATTTTAATTTATTATTTGTTTAAATTAGCAAATTCTTTATACTATATTTATTTATTTATATATACATGGAAGATTTAATTGACACAACATAATTACATGACTCTCATGCTACTTGTGTGTGACCACACACAAGGACACTTATCCATAACCCTTCCAAGTTTTTTCCTTTATCTAGCAATTTTATATGAAAATAATATTACTTGTATTTGTTTCATTTACTATTTGTTTAAATTAGCAAATTCTTTATACCATATATATTTAATTTTCATATTTTAAATATTTTTTATAAAAATTGTATTTAATTTTTAAATTATTTATAATTTTAATAATTTTTTTATTTATATTATATTATATTGTTTTTAATTTTTATTTGCTTAATACATTTATTTAATTAAAAATTAATATAAATATTAATATATAAATAAGAGATATAATTTTTTTATGGGGTGCCACATAGCAACAAGAGACCACATAGCTTGCCCCAGACCCAAGCCATTAATAAGGTAGGTCGGCTCCTCTCACCTCATTTTTAAATGGAGCGAGGCCATTACTACCTCCCAAGAAGGGGAGGACAAGTCCTTCACGTGAGAAGTATGGCGACCACAAGGTGTAATTGCAATGGGGGGCTTGGTACAGTTGTCATGTCGTGCCTTGGCATTTTACTCCCACTCGGACGAGTTTGGCTCCATTTCTCCTTTGTGATCCATCAACCTGACCGCTATAAGAACAAGATCTGTGTCTCGTTAGCTCTCATTGCAATCGCCCTGCAAATTATCATCCTTCCTGGCCTCGCCATGCCAAGGGAAAGAGGTAAACCGAGGCGTGGCCCAACCTGGTATAGTCGTGTTGCTAGATAGCGGAGGGTGTAGAGACTGGAGCGTGCCCTCTCCATTGTTTGGACTCAATGATGGGAGAAACCCAAAATGTCGCCAATGGCATATGTTGAGGAGGAGATTCTGTAGGAACCCATCCAGATTCCTCTAGAATCCCTCCTCTTCATAGTGCTGGATAATTGGCAGCCCCTCAACCATATTCCAACAAGCACAACCATCCCAGCCATCATGGAGGAGGCCACCTGTATAATTGAGGAGGAATTCCCAAAAGAATTCCTCCATTTGGACTCTATGACCACAATTTATAACACAAACAACCAATTTGGGTCAGTGGCGGAGGAGCGCAAGATGGTGGAGAATATGGATGTGGTACCAGTGGACTTAGGCACAACGGTGGTGGTCTTTGGTGCAGAGGTGGATGACCGCCTAGTCTTGGCGCCTCTACCACTCTCAGCACTCCCTGATTTCGGCCAGGCTCCACCACTTTTCTTCCACCCAGAGAAGCTCGAGCTCATCTTTGAGCTACATAACCAAATGGATGACCAGATACACCGGGACAGCCTCATGAACCAACGAATTGACATGATCTATGAGGTATTTTCGAATGCACCAGCAGCTCAGCGTTGTCCGACCTGTGTGAGGCCTTTTGTGCTCCAACCCAGGGACAACCCCTTCAGCGGCGCTTCAAACGACACACCCTCAGGTGAAAATGTGTAATTTCTCTACTTTGGCCACCTCGTGCACTCTCAACTCAGCTCTCTGCACTGCTACAATGCAGTTTTACAGTTCGGTCTTTTGTTTTCAGTTCATATTATTTCTCAATTGCATAGCACAGTTCAACAATAACTCGAATCTGCCACCTTCTCTAGTTTCTGTTTGGCAGGGCAGATGGTGGATTGCTATTTTGAATAATGACATCACAGTCTGCCACTTGTTTCAGTTTCCACTAATTTGACGGAACAAGTAGCAGACTGTAGCCTTATGACATTTTTTGTACTCTAAAAACTAAGTAATAGGAAATTCCCTTTTTTTATTTACAAAAAAAAAAGATATATAATTTTTTAAAAATTATAAACATGGAAAAAATATTATAATTTTTAAAATTTCTTACTAATACAATCAATTAAAAAACAAAAATAATTATTTTTTTTTATAAATATTAATATTTAATTATAATTGATAAAATTCAAATTTCAAATATGTTTTATGTTTTTCACATCCATCCATTTTGAATAAAACATTCTCTATGGTTGGATCAAAGAACATGATGAAAGCAATGTTATCCTTTGATATTTGAAATCAATAAAACATTCCACATAATTAAGTGATAGAACATGCTCAAAAGTAAAAGTAATGCCACCTTTGGTGTTTGAAATATTTTTTATGTGTTTCACATCCATCCATTTTGATTAAAACATTCTCTATGGTTGGATCAAAGAACATGATGAAAACATGTTATCCTTTGATATTTGAAATCAATAAAACATTCCAGATAATTAAGTGACAGAACATGCTCAAAAGTAATGCCAGCCTTTAGTATTTGAAATTTATGGGGAAAGAAATCGTCATAAAAACTCTTCCCTATAATTGAATTCTAACCTTTTCAATTTTTTAAATTTCGATATAATTGAATTCTAAGATCTTCTTTTTTTTAATTTTGATATTACATTACTAAGATAAATATATTTATTCCAAAAGAAGTCACGAGAAGTCACGAGCCTTTATAGTTCTTTGTTAAAGGAATGGACAAAGGATACATCATTTGATATTTAAAATTTTGCATGTATGGAAAATATGTTATGGTAAGATATTTTTTATATAATTAAATTTTAGGGATTTTGTTTTTTGTTTTTAGTTTAATATTAGAATTTTTAATTAAATATATTTGAGTTTATTAATAACATATAAATTATATCATAAATTTTCATATTACAATTTTTAATTAAATATATTTGAGTTCATTAAAAATATATAAATTATATCATAAATTTTGATGATATTTTAATGAAAAATAAATGTAATCATAAGAAAAAATAATGTAATTGAAAAATTTTACCTATTTTAGTAATGATTGTCTTTTTAATATAATTTTCTTTTTAATCTAAAAAACACTAAGCTTACATTCACACCTTAAAATCTATGAACTTTTCCATCAATATATTTACTATATATATGAATAATACCATCCCTTTATTGTCATTCTACTTAAAGCATCTTCTCCAATATTTTCATCGAGTAGACATAACTTCTTCCTTCATATCTTTACTAGTCAATATTCTCAACAAATTTCACATAACAACAAGCTAAAAATATATGTAGATACAATTTCTGCATTTATTTCTCTAGATTTGAACTTGTGACCTCTTAAGAGGAAACACATGTTCTAAACCATTAAGAACACTCAGGCTATGTGTTATATTGTAACACATACTATAATATAACACACATATATGTGTTATAATATAACACATATAGTATATTATGTTTTCTCTATTAAACCTCCCAAAAATTGATAAAAACATTTTACATATACATATTGTAATGTTTTTATTATTTATTTATTTAATATTAATAAATTTATAAAAAAAATTGATATATTTATTTACATATTAATAAAATAATTTTTTAAATCATAAATAATATTATAAAAATAATAATTTTTTTTATAGATATTAATATTTAATTGTAATACATCCCCCAAAAATAAGAAATGTATGGGAATAATTTTTTTCATTATAAAACACTCTTATTGGTTGGCCTCGAGAACATGCTTTGTAAGAGATTCCATCATTTGATGTTTGAGATAGGAAAAGGACAATACGGTAAGCACCCTTCTTCACAATTGAGTTACATTACCTTTATTTTCTCTCTCGTTATAAAATACAATCAAATTTGATAATGTATCAATGTCTATGTCTATATATACACGATATATACAAAATAATCCATAAGAGGAGAACTCCATTTTTAACTATAATTATTTGTATTTTGAGTATTTATTTTACTAATGATTTCATTTTTTACAATCAAATTTGATATTGTATCAATGTCTATTTATAGAGGATATACACAGAATAATTCATAAGAGGAGAACTCCATTTTTAACTATAATTATATTGTATTTTGAGTATTTATTTTATCAATGATACAATAATAACATTCCTTCATTACTATGACACCTTGCACCCGTGGAACCCAAAATTTCTCTGCAAATGCCGAACAAGGAATATCATTAGTATAAGATATTTTTATTTATTTATATACAAATTTTGTATGTCCATCTTTTTATATATGAAAAAAATACCTCTTTATATATGGAAAGAATACATCTTTATATATGAAAAAAATCCAACTTTATTTATAAAGATAAAATTAAATATTAAAATTATTGTTCAACCTTCAAAATATGCTTCTTAGAAGTGAAGACATGATTATGTCCATGACAACCAAACTTTGATAAAATTCTATATTAATTCTCCAAAATTATAAATAAAATTAAATATTAAAATTATTGTTCAACTTTTAAAATATGCTTTTTAGAAGTGAAGACATGATTATGTCCATGACAACCAAACTTTGATAAAATTCTATATTAATTCTCCAAAATAAAATTTGACAAGAAGTCATTTAAATAATGAACACCTATGTGTTTATGTTAAAATATACAAAACAATATAACTATATAATAGTCCTTTTAATGTTAAAATATACAAAACTTGTAGTCCTTTTAGAGTTTCCCCTATAATATTATTTTACAATGAAATTAGTAATTGTGTTCCCTTGAGCTAGTAGAACACTCATTTCTCAATAAATATGATGAAAAAAGGAAGTGTTAAAACTAGCTAAAATTTCCATGGTTTCATTTTGTAAGGGAAGATGAGTAAAATTCCTCAATGCATATATTATTTCTCCATCTATTAATGAATTTCCATGTTCTCATCTTGCAAGGGAAGTACATCTTGCAAGGGAAGTAGAGTAAAATTTCCCAATGCATGTATTATTTCTCCATCCATTAATGACAAATAAAAATATTTTAAATATTTATTTTGATAGCAAATTTTAGAGCCATTAGATTTACACAATTGTTTGAACACCTATTCTTGCTTTGAAGATAATAAAGTACAAGTGTTTTTTTTTTTTTTTAAATATCCCCTCCACTCTTTCTATTGAAGTTTGATAATGAGAAGCTTCATTAAAATATACCTATACTCTAGACTTCTCTATACTTTCCTCAACAATTTCTCTAACAAACTTTTCAATTTTGACTTGATTCAAGCAAGTCAAAATATTTAATCCTTACACAACACACTGAATAGGATTTATATACCTATCATCAAAGATCCTAGCCATCCTTCTATCCATATACCCCAAGCAATTATGAATTGAAATACTCTAAATTTATTTACATTTTCATTTTTACACTAACCTCTTAGACCATCTTTACATAGAGTCCCCTATCTAGTCCCTTATCCAAACATCTTTGGACATGATGAGATGACAACTTGATTTTCCATAATCTCTATATAGAAAACAACACCATGATTTTAATA
>ML785939.1:1038239-1052723 GCA_009831015.1 Picea engelmannii
GTCTGGAGGAAACCAGGGTGCATGTCCATTATCAACAACAGTTTAGTAAGGCTTATGCTAACGCTAACCAGGCTAACAACTTAAGAGCTATAGCTCTGGTAAACAACAAAAGAAATAGAGTTGGAAATCATGTGAAACAGAAGAACCTATTCCCCGGAGTCCTCGCAGTCGTCCTTCGCCTTTCTGCTGCTGGTTGGAATGACATAGGGCTGAGCACAGGTTGGACATTGTCGTCGAGGTGTGGCACTAGAGTAGGCTGCGTAAAGCATGTCCAACCGTTGGCTAACGCAGACGACTCGGAAAATTTGATCATCCACCAGACTTCGGATCTCAAATATCAGGTTCATGTGCTCCGGGTGAAGGAGTGGTGTCGAGGGCAGCGACTTTGGCTTGGCATCCGTTTCCCGGCTACCCTGCTTCTTCCTCTGCTGCTGCGAGTCGGTGGTGCTTACCAGTAGCTCCTCCTCTACCAGGAAAGTGGTGAGCTCATCAGTAGGAGCGTCACTGGGACCTAAAGTGTCTCTCGAGCGGGGCGGTGCCGCTGCTTCTCCAATACACGTCGGGGGGTTCCAATTATCTGGAATGATAAACATTCGACTCTCAGAAAAGTCTGGTGGGAGCTCCATGTTCGGGATCTCTTCGACAAAAGTTCTGGGGGGCGAGCTCGCTACTATGGTCGCCCGACGTCGCCTTCTCTTGGCCAGGAGCAGAGCCCGTTCGAATCTCTTATGTTGTTTCCTCCTGGAGTCAGCCACATACCAGTCGGCTCCCCTGCGAGGTATCCCCCTCGCTCACGACATAGTGAGAGTGAGGACTAAGGCCAGGGTGTCACCTGCACTATTGTTCCTGCTCTTCTCGGCAAGCTTCGAATGCACTCTAAGAGTTCCGATGAGGTGGAGAATGACATAAATTATGGCTGCAGCCATTAAAGTCGAGAGCTTAATGCTCTGGCTGGCCGGCATGTGCTCGCTCGTGAGAGGCTCCATCGATAAATAGAGGCCGACGGAGGTGAGAGCCTTCATAAATAGCTATGGTGTGAGGTGAGAGCCACCATAAATGGCCTCTCCCTGCGCGCCTCCACGTGCCCTTTCCTTTCCCCGTGGCACCCCATCCGGGGACATTTTTAAAATAATATTAGAGAAGATGTAATATTATTATATTTTTGATAATAATTTAATAATTTTTATTAAAAAAAAAACAAATTTAAAAAGTATAATAAATAACTTATATTTCATAAATATTAAAAAAAAAATTTAAAAATTTAAAAATATATTTAATAATAATTTAAAAATAACATATTCAAAATAATAATTATATTTTTTATAATAATTTTTATTAAAAAATAAAAAAATAATTTAAAAAATACAATCAATAACATATATTTTATAAATATTTAAAATAATTTATAAAAATTTTATAAGATATATTTAATAATAACTTAAAAAAACATATTCAATTTGAAAATGAGATCTATACCTATATTAGATCTCATTTTCAAATTATTTATCACACTGCTTTTCTAACCTCTTAACTCAACAAAAGTATGGTGATCTTGGAAAGCTTTTCTTAATGCTTTTCAAAATTCTAAAGAATCACAAGTAATCACTTACCCTTTTAAGGTCCAATAAACCAATTAGATCTCAATAGACGTTAATCATCATCATAATCATATCATAATAAACTTTATATAAATATCCAAAATAATAAATATTACAAATATATAAATAATGAATTTGAAAATGTAACATATCCAAAATAATAAACATTACAAATATATAAATAATAAATTTGAAAATAAAACATCTGAATCTCTAAAATTGTAACATATGGTTGGGAACTATTTGTTTGCCCTTCATTCACCCATTTGAGCATAGAAAAAGGATTTTTAAGTTCGAATGGATTTAAAATTCACTAAAATTATTAGAAAAGGATTCACATATTCTTTATATTATATTTTTGTATCTTTTATATTTTAAGATTTACAATTTCTTTATATTATTTATTTATTTATTATATTTGTTATATTTAGTTGAAGGATATTTATTTACTTTTTATATTTTTTTTTTATATTTAGTTGAAGGATTTGTATAATATTTTATTTTTTATTTAATATATTTATTTAATAAAAAAATTGATGTAAGAGTTATATATGTATTTTTTTTAAGTTAAAATTAGTGGAATCTTTTTAGAAGTTTAATAGGGTGAAAAGGTCTATTAACATAAAAAACAATGGTGGTGGTTCAACATATAAGGTGGATTAGGTCTACTATATTATTAATTAAGGTTTATTAGGTAGTTAACATTGAATAAATATAATGTAGTATCATTAAGGAAAATCCACTAGGTAGTTTGCATATGGTTATGATTATAGTTTTCTAGCTAGCCATATATAAGGAATGAGTTCTCCATATGGATCATGTGTTAGTTTTATCTCATGAGGAGGTTTCCCCCTCAAAAAGACAAGTGAAAAAGACTATCCTTCCAGAAATTCCTATATTTTTATAAATATAGTGCTTTTGATTCAATATTAAGGGTTAAGTATCATAACAAGTGGTATCAAAGCTATTTCTTGCACCCAAAAGTAAGAATTTTTTTTCCTCTTTTGAGGATTCTGACATAGGAAAATAAGACTCGAACACTTAGGTCAATTTCAGAAGCTTTCTTTGCAAATTATGAAGAAGAAATTTGTGAATCTAAGTTCCTCTTGAAAAATGAAAAATTCCAAAGAAAATGCTCAAATCATAGTCTAGAAAGTGAATATATAGATAATTTAAAATCAACCCCTCGGGGGATTTTTGGTGATGACAATAAATATTGAAAAGAATATATCTTTCGACAAAGTGCCTAGATTGTGTTGGGTATGTGCTATATTATTTGCACAACTAAATATAGTGTTTGCTACATTGTGTTCGGGAGCAACACCCCCGAGATTTTTTTGTCCTCGGGAAATGTGTCACATTTCATTTTTGCCTCGTTTTTCAAGTCCATTGTTGGGTGATTTTTCAACACATGGTTTTTGTCAATGGATTTCTATTTCCGGTTAAGGAATTAGGGTTGTTGACTAATCGAGGTAATTGGGTTAGGGTTTTGGATGCAGTTGGCTCCTATATGTATATTGTATTGTAAACAATGTATCACTATGAATGAATATAGGATATGTTGGTTTTCCCGGTTTGGGTTTCTATCGGAAAAATCTCTATGTAATGTGTGTATTTGTCATTGTATCTTTTCTGTTCTTTTATTGAAAATATATTTGCAGTAAAATATTGTACAAGGTTAAAATCTACAGATTGCAACTATACTAGTTCTAGTAGAACTAGTGTGATCGTGGCATTTAAAAATGGGATTATAATATGTAATTAGAGAAGTATCACAGAAGTTACACCCATTTTAAGTTCAATTCTTGTGGTGCAAATATCTATTTGTTTATGAACTAAATTACAACATAATCAAAGATAGTGAAGGAGAGTAGTTATTGACTTTTAGAGTTGAGTTCGCAATAGAGAATCATAGAAGTATAGTGGAAGTTACACCCATTTCAAGTTGGAATTATCGCATCATGATTACCTATTTTCTATGAACCTGATCACAATAGGACTAGTGCATTTAGACTCAAAGTGGTTGTGCCATTTCCAAATTCGGGTCATAAAAATGATTTTGGTCATTACAAAGGACATTGAGGCCATTTAAAATTCATCTTTTCAACTTCCAAACATAATTCAGGAATGAGAACGAGGAGGGATAAGAAATGGAAGGATCGATTGGCATTTTTTTGAAACCCATAGAACATGCTCGACCAATGTCACAAAAATATAAAGGAGAGATTATGAGAATTTAAGGAGAGTCATATCATTAGCTATATGTATCATATCATTAGAGCCAAGTATTCCAAAGAGATACATGCCTAGTATGAATTAAAGGAGGCTTATGATGATTTGTATATGGAAATTTGTCATTTATGGGAAGATAATTAGTTCGATCTTTTATTTGTTATCTTTAATCGTCTATCTGAAAAGAACACCATTAAGTGAATATATGAGAAGGGGTAACCTAGCAATATTTTGTGATAGTGTTCATTCTAGAGCCACAACTGACCTTTTGTAGTTATGAGGATGATCTTTTGGATATAGATGGTTCTATTTATTTGGATCCACGTGACCATGGTGGGAATTTGATGTACAATGCTCAACAATTTGTTGCACTCATTGTCATCAATTAGGAGTCATCATGAGAACTTTGACATGGGACATAGGTTTATGGACTAACTTCTTAGACTTCTCCAACTACTATAGCATTGTAGTCAACATCCATATATGACACCCTAGTTTATGGTTGTACATAATAACTGCAAGCATTAAGGGATGTAATTAGGGGCTAAAGGGCCCATGATAGTAATAATAGAGGTGGTCATTCAATGTAAGATGGACTATGTCAATATGTTTATTAAATAAAGCCCAGTAGCTAGTTATAATTGAATAAATGTAATGTGGCCTAAGTAAAGAAGGTTCAATAGCTTGTTAACATTTGGCTATGATTAAGGATTTCTAGATAACTATAAATAAGGATGTAGTCATGTTTATGCATATGTATTGTGGTATATTGTATTGTATCTTATCTCAAAGGTTTATCTCTTTAAGAGATAAGTGAATAGGAGTTGATCCTTCTATTGTACATTGTTGTGCTACCTTAAAGATATTTTGGATATAACTACGTAGAGTGACATTTCTATATTTTCTAAATATCTTAGTTATGATTCAATTTTAAAGACTAAAGATCACAACATAAACAATATGATCAAAATTAGTGTAATTTTCAAAATCAATCCACCTAATGTAATTCATTTCCTAATAAATGTTAGCATTTTATAATAGATAAATCCATAAAAATCTGTATAAAGACCCAAAAATTTCCCCTCATTATTTACATCTAACTATTATCAATAAACATCATTTATGATTCACCAAAAAAATATGGTACAATGGATGCCAACCTTTAATGAATCCAAAACAAAAGAGGACATGACATTGTAATACCCCATCATCCAATTGAATTACAAGACCTCAATTTTATTCCTCCATAAAAGAACTCAATCTAGTTTAATACTATGAATTTGTATATATATATGGTATCCAAAATAAGCTCATGATGGTTAGTTAAATGAAAAAAATCATCTTTAACTAAATATATACTCCATTAAAATGTGATTGAGGTTTTTCTAATAATTTTATCAATAGTTTTTTTTAATAATTTATTATGTTGTATATATAATTAATATTTAGTTTAAACATAAATCAATATTTTAAATTTAAAATATGGTAAGAATCATTTTTTATTTGTGGAATTACAGATATTATATGTTAATATTACATAATTAGATTGTAAGAGAATTTGAGGATGCTAAATCCATTTCTGCACTAAAAATTGCAATTTTATCAAATCTAAAATTACAATTTTAACAAGATTATTTAATCAATTTCTAATAATAAGAAATAAGAAAATATCAAAATCACACAATGTTTAACCTTTTTAATAACTAGCACAGCCACAAACTGGTGGTTGGTGAACTCCGAAGGTTTTTGCTGGTCTAGAAAATGAAAAGTACGGCGGTACATAGCATCTCTCCACTCAGACACAAAATTTTAATCTTTGTTAATCACTCAGACATGGCAATCAGCTAGTGGCCATAGTAAATTTTAAATATGATCAAGTAAAAGTAAAAAAATAAACATGTAAACGGATACCTTTATAATAGTGAGAAAGTTAGTGGTTGAAATCACAACCATTGATTTATTGGGACGACTAAGAATATTCCATCAATATTTAATCTCGTCCATACAAAACTGATTAAACACTAAAAACCTATTAAATATGCCCATTGTCAATAGGTATACCCTTTCAACATAAATAATATCATTTTTCAGTAATACTACCACATATTGCACTACTTGAATCCACAATTACTCTACACATACCTATCTAAAATTACCACCTATTTATGCACCACTTAAATCCAAGATTATTATGCAAATGCCTATCGAACAATACCATTTATTTTTGCGTCACTTGAATCTTTAATCCATGATCGGTGTGCAACTGCCTATCAAATAGTAACATTTATTTTTAGAACACTTGATATCACGATCGGTCAGATGCAAAGCAAGTAACATATATTTTTAGATCACTTAACATCAATAGCTCGGATGCAAAGCAAGGAGTACCAAAATTAACATTTTTATATGATTCCTTACTTGAAATTTGATTCAAATATTCTTCATATGTGATATCTTGCAATATATTTGAATGTAAACATTACTATTTTTAAAACTGGGCAAATTATGTACCCTCCCTTCCAAAACATGACCCGAGGAAACTTGAAAATAATCAACATTTTATTGAGCACATCAGGGGTATGAAAAAGATATGTGTACCTTCCAAATTCGACAGTTTGAAACTTAAAAGGAATCTGGTATGTCTACTCTGCTACAACCTTTGATAATAACATGGTCCTGGTTCTGGTGAATGTGAGACAAAATACAAGTGGACATTTTCACAGAAAAGTTCCATTTTATTTTGTGGATCACATGGCATCTTTTGTGTTGAAGGGGAGACTAATTTGTGATATGTGTGATCTTATAATTCTTGTTTTTCCTTTAGACCATTGAACACAATAACAAGGGAACAAAATAAATAACAACACAGATACGAAGAACAACAACATATATCCAGTAAACAATAACTTTTATTGAATAAATAAAATATGATGAACTCTAAAACTATAGAATTGAAAACCACTTGCTTGAGCGATGATAGTTATCTATCAGAAGGAATGTAGCTGCTATGTGCATCCATCTGAGCAGAATAATTACAATGAGGCTCCAAAGGCCAATTTAACATTACTCGTGAATTGAGATCTAATTTGGAAATAGGAAGGGCAATCTAAGAGGAACTGTTTTTCATCTTCAACCCTCTCAGTGTAACAAAGATGGCATATTCTTTCATCCCACAGTTTTCTTGGAATTGTCTAATGCCCAATTTCACTATGTAGCATCTGAAAGTGTTTTATTGTTTTAGAAATGTTGAATTTCTTCTTTGCACTTCTCAAAACTAAGAGTTACTTTTGATCTTCTAAATTAGGGTTGACTACCTCTTTATAGTATCCTAGTTTCATTTTATACTCTACTTCTTTATCAAACCACATATTCTCCTTAAATTTAGAAGTGATAATATTTGTATTATTATTGGATTCTTATTGTATTCCCCAATGATTTAGCGAAGATTTGGCATCTTTATCCCTTCCTCGCCGTTGGTGTTTTGGATTGAATTAGAAGAAATTTTGGGGAGCCTCTTGTAGTCCATGTTGTTTATCTTGTTATTGTAAGTTAGATACCTAATCATAGAAATGTTTTTGATGGGGAAAGATTCACTTCTATGAGGAGAATAGGATAGGGTGTAGTGCCCTTAATTTGAGATTACAAATTATTGAATTCTTTTGGATTTGTTCTATGTTTCTCCAAAATTCTCTACAGATGCAGCCCCAAACTTCACATCCATATAAGATAACTAGAGTGATGAGAGTGTGAAAGAGACACTTTTTCTTATCTCAAATCCAAAGATCTGTTGATTTACAATTGTTTTTAGGACCATAATAATATTTTCAACCTCCATTTATCCTTTTCTCAACGCTATAAATCCAATTGTGTTTCTTGTGAAAATCAATTCCAAGATATTTTTATGAAGACACTTCCTCCAAGCTATTGTTATCATATACAAAAATATCGTAGGTGATATTTTGAATTTAATTATCATAGTCTTTGTTTTGTCAATGTTCACAATAATGCCCAGACTACATTAGAAGTTCTTGATGATTATAAGTTGTTTACCTAAGTCGTAGAAACTCTTAGCCATAAGAACAATATAATCAACATAAAGAAAAAAGATGTTAATTATACTAACGAGCGTCAGGCAAACACAACCTGCATCCTCCAAACAATCTTCTTACTTATAATATAGATGACTCACTCATATAGTCTCAACAATTTAAAAAATTTTAAAAATATATTATAAAACCATAAAAAAAATATAACAATTAAAAAAAATAAAATAAAGTATTATAAAACCATAAAAAATATAATGCTATAATAAAAGGCTACTTACATAACTCTATAATCATGTTGATCATTTTGATTCCTAAAATCATGGCTACTTACATAACTCTATAATCGTGTCGATCAATTTGATTCCTAAATCAATATGTGTTACATAATTTGGGTGTAATATCCCCAAGGACGAGCCCTAGTTGTATTTATAAATTGTAAACATGTTTTGTAAGATGGTGAACCAAGTGTTGATAAGATGGTGTAATTATGTGTTTATTAGGCCAGAGAGCCTAAGTGTCAAAGGCCAAAATCCTAATTTTGTATATGTAACTACGGAGATCATTAATAAAATATAAACATCACTGCGTGCAGACCGACCACGAAGAAAGCCTGATGGGGGACTAAGCTTCCACAAGGTTGGGTAAGGGAGGAGGCTAAGTGTGTGGGCCTAGGGGATAAGATAGGGGGCTTACCTCTAAAGGCGATAATAATTTATTACTATTTCCTAAAGGCTAAGGTGGATAATTGACCAAATGTTGTTCTAAGTTCTTTGAAAAGGAACATGTGCAAAAGGGAGTGCATGCAGCTCCAGGAAGACAAGTGTCGATCTAGGTGCATGCGGTTAAAAGATGAAGCATCAGCTGTGTTGGGAGTTCGCAAGTCATTCTGTCATCCTCCACCCGATTTTGTTGGGTTCGGGGGCATCTGAACCATTTTGCCTCTGCATCTTCCTATACATACCCACGTATAGTGAAGGAAACCCTCACAGGAAGATTTTTCATTGTTCATTCTTCCATCCTCCACCTGAGTCACTTTTCCATTCCCCATCCTTTGTGAATTTTTTTTAGCTCTGTGATCGACTTCTACGTTGATTCCTTGTCACGCACCCTGAAACTAGTGGAAAAATCCTGGACTCAGTCGTGTCTCCTGTGAAGTCCGAGTACCCTGTAAATATTTGATCTGTTTTGCCTCTGCATCTACCTCTACATACCCGTGCACAGTGAGAACCTGTGGACTGAGCTACGTCTTCTGTGAAGCCCAAGAATCCCTTATGTGTCTGTGTCATGTTGTGTCACAATTATTGGTTGTTGTGGCCATGCCGATCCTTGACTGAGTATGCCTTGCTACCATCGTCTGTTCCTTGCAGATCTGAGTTCGTACCTTAACCATTTTGGGTTGTTGCCTTTTGTTTTCCTGAGTGGTATTGACCAGTGGTTGTTGTCCTCACCTTGCAGGAATTGAGTTGAAACTGGTTGAAGAAGTGGATTGTCAGGCCCGTGGTTGAAGAGGCGGGTTGTCAGGCCTATGAACAACTCTCTCCAGGTGAGAGAGTTTGTTGGGAAGTGGTTTTCTCCTAGAGAGAGTCCAACAATAGCTACAGAGCTCTGAGAATTTTGGTTCGGCCTTGTTGTTGAAGCCCAAGGCAATGGAAATGAAGCATCCGATGGATTGCGTGACAGTGAAGGTGTATACTCCTGGGGTGGGACAGGCATGTGGAGAATGAGAGTCCATGAGTAGTGGGCATAAGAAGGCTTCTAGAGAGAATCCTTCCAGTTGCACTGTGCAGTTTCCTATAACGTCAGCCTAGTCTAGCATTCCCTTGCCGTAGGTGGAGCTTTGTTCCAGCTCGGGGGTGACCCACTACTAAGCGTGATGAGCAGCATGGTCTATGGCTAGGAGGTTCATGGAAGGTTTTCACGTAGTTGGTGGTGTTACTCCAATTGAAGAGATAAGTATCAGGTTGTTCTTAATTTATATGTTATGCATGTCTGTGATGCTTGAATGTTATCATGTATTCTATTGCATATATGAACTACTGTTAATTCCATTAATTTTGTACGGTAGCAGTAAGTATGTGATTAAGTGTTTTAATTCGATTAAAAGTCATATGTTATATAAGTGTATATTTTTGCAGTGATAGCATTATCCAAACTCTATGTTAGTCGGCGATGCTATAGTTTGATATCAAAACTAAGTCGATATGTCTGAGTGGTGGCATTCCCCGACCTGTTCATGGCCGAGGATGTTACATTGGGGGTTGAAATCAATGCCCCTTAAACTCCTCAAAATTGAGGTGCCAAAATCAATGCACCATATATGTATACCCAAGGATTTCATGAAAGATATAATGAGCAATATAAGAAAAAGAGATAAGTGTAACCATAATAAAAAAAATATTTTATTTATTTTATAAAGTATAATTGAGGTGTTAAAATCAATGCACCATATATGTATATCCAAGGATTTCAGGAAAGATATAATGAGCAATATAAGAAAAAGAGATAAGTGTGACTATTTAAGTAATAAAAGCAATATTTTATTTATTTATTTTATAAAGTATATGTAATATATATTTATTTTTATTAGTAATTGTAATAAATTATAAAATTAAAATTAGAGTTAATATAAATATGAGGTGAGAGAAAATGTAATATTATTATATTTTTAACAATAATTTAATAATTTTAATTAAAAAAAAATGTTTAAAAAATATAATAAATAATATATATTTTATAAATTTTTAAAACAAATTGTAAATTTTTTATAAAATATATTTAATAATAACTTAAAAATAAAATATTCAAAATAATAAAATAAAATATTCAAAATAATAAATTGTAACATGAGGGTACGAAAATATTAGAAAAAATGTAATATGATTACATTTTGTCTAATATTCCAACCACTCTAGTGGCATATTTCAATCACCCCACCTTCATATGAAAGTAATTATATTTTTATACTATTTTTATAATTTTTATTAAAAAATAAAAAAATACAATACAATAGATAATAAATATCTCATAAATCTTCAAAATAATTTATAAAAAAAAATATAAAATAGATTTAATAATAACTAAAAAAATATTCAAAATAATAAACATTATAGATATATAAGTAATGAATTTGAAAATAAAACACTTGAAACTCTAAAATTGTAACACGTGGTTGGGAACTATTATTCTTCATTCAGCCATTTGAGCATAGAAAAGGATTTTTGAGTTCGAATGGATTTAAAATTCACTTAAAAGTATTAGAAAAAGATTCACATATTCTTTATTTTATTTTATTTTATATTATATTATATATTATATATATATATATATATATATATATATATATATTGAAGGATTTGTATAATGTTTTATTTATATTTTTATTTAATATATTTTTTTAATAAAAGAAATTGATGTGAGTGTTATATATGTATTATTTTGAAGTTATAAATTAGTGGGATTTTTTTAGAAGTTTATTAAGATGAAAATGTCTATTAACACGAAAAATGTGGTGGTGATTCAATATGCAAGATGGATTAGGTCTACATTTATTAATTAAGGTTTATTAAGTAGTCAAAATTGAATACATATAATGGAGTCTCATTAAAGAAGATCCATTAGGTATTTAGCATATGGTTATCATTATAGTTTTCTAGCTAGCCATATATAAGAATGGAGTTCTCCATATGGATCATGTATTAGTGTTATCTCATGAGGAGGTTTCTCCCTCAACAAGACAAGTGAAAAAGAGTTGATCCTTCCATAAAAAGATCATAGTACAATCTTTTCCTACCTTGAGGGTATTTTGGATATAATCAAGTAAAGAAACATTTCTATATTTTCTAAATATAGTGCTTGTGATTGAATTTTAAGGGTTAAGTATCATAAAAAGTGGTATCAAAGCTATTTCTTGCACCCAAAAGTAAGGATTTTTTTTCCTTTTTTCAAGATTTTCACATAGGAAATAAGACTGGAACACTTAAGTCAATTTCCAAAGCTTTCTCTGCAAATTATGAAGAAAAAATTCGCATATCTAAGTTCCTCTTGAAAAAGGTAAAATTTCAAATAAAATGCTCAAATCATAGTCGAGAAAGTGAATATATGGATAATTTAAAATCAATCCCTTCAGGGATTTTTCATGATGACAACAAATATTAGAAAGAATATATCTTTTGACAAAGTGCCTAGATTGCAACTATATCAATTCTAGTAGAAGTAGAGTGATGATGGCATTTAAAAATGGGATTATAATAGGGAATAAGAGAAGTATCACATAAGTTACACCCATTTTAAGTTTAATTCTTGTGGCACAACTATCTATTAGTTTATGAACTAAATTGCAACACAATCAAAGATAGTGAAGGAGAGTGGTTATGGAATTTTAGAGTTGAGGTCGCAATAGAGAATCATAGAAGTATAGTGGAAGTTACACTCATTTCAAGTTGAAATTATCCCATCATGATTACCTGTTTTCTATGGACCTAATCACATTAGGACTAGTGCATGCAGACTCAAAGTGCTTCTGCCATTTCCAAATTGGGGTCATAAAAATGATTTGGGTCATTAAAAAGGACATTGAGGCCATTTAAAATTCATCTCTTCAACTCCCAAACACAATCCAAGAATGAGAATGAGGAGGGATAAGCAATGGGAGGATCAATTGTCATTGTTTTGAAACATATAGAACATGCTCGACCAATGTCACAAAACTATGAAGGAGGGATTATGAGAATTTAAGGAGAGTACTATCATTAGCTAAATGTATCATATAATTAGAGCCAAGTATGCCAAAGAGATACATGCCTAGTATGAATTGGAGGAGGCTTATGATGATTTGTATATGGACCTTTGTCATTTATGGGAAGATAATTACTTCTATATTTTATTTTTTATCTCTAATCCTCCATCTGAAAAGAACACCATTAAAGGAAGATATGAGTAGGGGACACCTAGCAATATTTAGTGACAATGTCCAGTCTAGATACACAACTAACCTTTTGTAGTTATGAGGATGATCTTTTGGATATAGATGGTTCTATTTATTTGGATTCATGTGACCATGGTGGGAATTTGAAGTACAATACTCAACAATTTGTTGCACTCATGTGTCATCAATTAGGAGTCAACATGAGAACTTTGACATGGGACTTAGGTTTATGGACTAACCTCTTAGGCTTCCTCGACTACTATAGCATTGCAATCAACATCCATATATGACACCCTAGTTTTTGGTTGTACATAATCACTCCAAGCATTGAGGGGTGTAATTAGGGGCTAAAGGGCCATGAGAATAATAATAGTGGTGGTTATTCAATGTAAGGTGGACTATGTCAATATGTTTATTAAATAAGGCCCACTAGCTAGTTATCATTCAATAAATGTAATGTGGCCTAAGTAAAGAAGGTTCACTAACTTGTTAAAATTTGGCTATGATTGGGGTTTTCTATATAACTATAAATAAGGATGTAGTCCTCTTTATGCATATGTATTGGGATATATTGTATTGGATCTTAGCTCAGAAGTTTATCTCTTGAAGAGACAAGTGAATCAGAGTTGATCCTTCCATTGTACATTGTTGTGCTATCTTAAAGGTATTTTGGATATAATTAAGTAGAGTGACATTTCTATATTTTCTAAATATCTTGTTCATGATTCAATTTTAAAGACTAAAGATCACAACATAAACAATATGGTCAAAATTAGTGTAATTTTCAAAATTAATCCACCTAAAAGATTAATTCCATTCATTTCCTTGTAAATGTTAATATTTTATAGTAATTGAGTCCATAAAGAAAAAATTTCCACTAATTACTTACATCCAACTATTATCAATAAAAACATGGTCCAATGCCAACTTTTAAAAAATCCAAAACAAAAAAGGACATGACATTATAATAACCCATCATCCAATTGAATTACAAGACCTCACATTTATTCCTCCATAAGAGAACTCAATAACTCTATCTAGTTTAATACTATGAATGTGTATATATATGGTATCCAAAATAAGCCTTAAATCATCATGATGGTTAGTTAAATGAAAAAATCCATTTTTAACTAAATATATACTCCATTAAAATGTGATTGAGGGTTGCTTAATCATTTTACCAAATATTTTTTAGTCATTATTATGTTGGATGTATAATTGATATTTTAGTTTAAACAAAAATTAATATTTTAAATTTAAAATATGGCAAGAATCAGTTTTGATTTGTGGAATTATAGATATTATATGTTAATATTATACAATTTAATTGCAGGGATATTTAAGGATGTTGAATCTATTTCTGCACTAAAAGCTGAAATTTCATCAAATCCAAAATTACAATTTTAACAAAATTGTTTAATCAATTTTAATAATAAAAAATAAGAAAATATCAAAATCACACAATGTTTAACCTTTTTAATAAATAATATCATTTTTCATTACTGCTACCACATATTGCACCACTGGAATCCACAATTACTCTACACATACCTATCTAAAATTACCACCCATTTATGCACCACTTAAATCCAAGATTATTGTGCAAATGCCTATCCAACAGTACCATTTTTTTTTGCATCACTTGAATCTTTAATCCATGATCGGTGTGCAACTGCCTATCAAA
>ML785939.1:1084787-1105415 GCA_009831015.1 Picea engelmannii
AAGGGAGGGCCCACCTTCATCACAAGATTCACCCATTAGTTTTAGAAGTGTGTTGGTTCAATCTCTGTTTATATTTTGATTAATTTTCGTTTTGCTGAAACACTGTTTTTAATGAATTCCGCTTTGCTGAAACACTACTGACTCTGTCTTAGTTTATTCAATGAAATTCGTAATTCTTTTTATCAGCAATCTTGTGTGATGATTTTATGAGGTTAGCCAGAAACTAGGTTAAAGGTTCCTGCTCAGACAGGAAGGAATCAGAACACCTTGTCTTCTGTAGATTTCATTTAATTCTGCAAGTGTGCTAGTCAGGGATTGGGTTAAAGGTTCCTGCTTAGATAAGAAGGAATTAGAACACCTTGTCTTCTGTAGATTTCGTTTAATTCTACAAGTGTGCTAGCCAGGGATTGGGTTAAAGGTTCCTGCTCAGACATGAAGGAATCAGAACACCTTGTCTTCTGTAAATTTCATTTAATTCTGCAGTGTGCTAGCCAAGGATTGGGTGCAAGGTTCCTGCTCAGAAAGGAATGGATCACACCATCCTGTTCTCTATAAACCTCAATTTCACAAGTGTGCTAAAACAAAAATAGGGCCTAAGGCTCCTGCTTAGAATGGAAGGAACCAGACAGCCTTGTTTTCTATTAGATAGAGTTAATTGTCTTCTGCTTACCGTTTTCATGAAAGAGTGCCAGCACTGAAGTCTCTGTTTGAGAGTAAGGGTCATGTTCTCTGATTGCAGAATAGTTGTTCTTTCCCATTGCAAGTATTATTTGTAATGTAATCCAGGATTCTTAGTTTAATCTTTAAAGATCTGCAATAGGGAAGTTGCTTTCCTGTGATTTAATTCAGAACTTTAGTTTATTCAAGCAAGTGTGATCAATTTAATTTTCTTTACTACAACACTAAGTTGCTTTTGGAATTGAGCATATATAGTGCATGGTTATCTTTGAAATAAAAGACTACCCTGGGTTGATAATTTATGTTTCACTTGGTTGTTTGAATCAATTAATCAATTATAGTGACCAACATACGGGAAGAAGGACAGAACTCAATTTTTCCTCGCATGGGTGTCACTCATTTATACAGTCGCTAAAGGTTTTTCTTTGGACTGGGCCAAACTGATGTCGGACAGTCTCACCAGTCGAATTACTAAATATCGAGTGCAGAAAGCCAGCGAGAGAACATCTTCATTATTTATGTCTGCCTACATCATGGATGCTATTTTCTTCATGACACCTTTCCCATTGATGAGTTGGAGCTGGACTCCGTCTGATGTTGAGCCTATCCATGTATACCACTTGAAGCTTTGGGAGGACAAGGCCAAAGATTTCATCTACGATATTTTTAACTGGGTAATGGTACCAATGCATGTTTTTATCTTCGACCATCCACCTCCTCGGATTTCAAATAACATCATGGCCAACCTGAGTAATGTAGCAAATTGGTATATAGAATCAAAGTATTCATACATCAGGGTTTTCGGCACCTCCGTTCCCCCCCATGTTTTGTCATTATTTCTGCCAGATAAGCTAATATGCCGCGAGATCACCAGGCAAGCTATGCTTGGTGCAATAAGAAAAGATCTCAAAGGATTGTTGAAGAAGGTATGGACACCCTTCCCCATTCACATTGGGTTGTACTCTTTATTGGATTTTGGCCATGCCAAAGCCGAGGCCATGGCTTTGGAGGAAATGAAGTTGGTGAACATTGAGTTCAAAAAGCACGACCCAAATAAGGTTGTGAGTAATCACTTGGCGAATTTTGGCCTGAAGAGATACGAACACGAGGATTTACCCCATGATGAAATATTTTGAGGTGCGAGGTCCTACTCTGAAGTCTTGAGCCGGATTTAGGCCTTGCCACCCAGAGATATGGTCGATTTCCTCAAATTCAAGGAGCATCAGAAGAGTTTCCTCCTCCTAATTTTATAGGGAAAAACCCCAAAGCTTTCATACGTACAATAGATAGAAGACAAAGGCTCAAAGAGCCGAAGTCCTGGCAAGGAGAAAAATTAGGAAGGGACAGAAGAAAAGGATACCTTGGAACAGGGAGCCGAAATCCCTGATCAAGGAGAGAAAAACCCAGAGGCAGTTGTGCCAGGAAAGTGAGCACTAAGTCAAGCTGAGATCCCCTCGTAAAAAGCATGTGACACCTCACCGACCACATCAAAAGAGTCGATCACAGACACTACCCCTAAATAATTATCTAAGCAAACCGACAGTTCGATTGTTGTTATCACACCCTTACAGTTCACAAAGGGGAATCCCAATGTGGGATGGATTTTCAATGATGAGATAACGCCCATTTCCATGGAAGAGTTACCTCCAAACAAATTTTTCTTTGATAATAAAAGGAAGGTCGTAGTAAATAAAGAATCGTATAAAAAAGTGGGCATAGTGTCTAAAAGGTTTAAAATCCTAACAGAAGGAAAGGTCTTAGAAGAGGAGGAATTCACCAATGAGATAGAAGGAACATTGGAGGCTTACGCTACATCCAATCAATACTCATTCAGAACTTTGAAGGCCTAGTTGAAATGGAAGAACCTCTTAATCGGTAAGTTGGAAGCTAAGGTGGCTACAGCAGAAGAAAATTCCAGGGATGAGATGAGAAAAAGCCTCGAGAAAGACCGAATAGCTGATCTATAGGATATCGAGAAACTTAGATCCAACCTTGAGTAGGTACGCCAGTCGGCGAAAATAAGCCAAACGCAGGTAAGCCAGCAGGAGCAGCAAATTATACAGTTACAATAGAAATTGGATGTTGTCGAAACCCAGGTTTTAGACATAAAGGTTTTTCAAGCCCAGGCTATCGAAATCCAATAGAAGGTATTAGAGGATCAACAAGACTTTCTTGCAAAAGTGGGAACCATTCAACATCACTTTCATACGATTGATCAAATACTAGAAGATATCTCTTTGTGAGAAAGCGAAGCTGGGGCAGCTAGGGTTGCTTTCCAGGATGTTGTGATAGCCACAACAAACGTAGAGGTGGTCAGTAGCTCCAAATTATCCATCGTAGAATAAACCAAAGGGAATATCTTACTAAAGGCTTGGGAGCAGAATATATTAGAGAGCATGGGAAAAGATAAGGAGGTGAGAACTTCTTGTGAAGAAACATTCACCTTGATAAATAAATCCTTGCTAGACCTTGATAAGGAAGGCAGTGTTGGGACACTGGGAAAAATCAATATATCTAAACACCTGATAGATATCAAGGAAAATGAAGAAAAGAAGCAAGATGAAATATCCCAAATAAGCCAGGTTGATATAGTCCAAGTGGACAAATGGCTAGTACAGCCAAGTCTACAATTGCGGTCTATCGCCATGGAAGACCAACAAGTGGGAAAAAGGTTGCCACAGTTGGTGAAGAGTTTTTACACCTTTGAGGCCAACAACCAAGAAGAGCCTTCCAGTTTGATAGCCTAGTTGGTTGAAAGGTGCGTCAATTTCATTGAGCAGGTGAAAGGGCAGGCTTCTGGTGTTAAATAGCGACAGATGTCAATGAGTTCTATTTATGGAGTGAGGAGAGAAAAGAAAGAAAGGCATTCCGCCTGCATGGGGGAAGACAAAGAGCGAGGAAATGAAACGCTTCCTTTCCTCAATTGTAATCAAAGGTTTCTAGAATGAATGGAATTTGAAGTGTTTTTTAGGCTTGTATAAATAGGCATTTTGAAGAAAAATGAAGGGCTTTTCTTTTGGCAGATTGTAATAGAGAAATTTTCCATCACCAGGAATTAATACAAAGTGAATTGAAGACTCCATATTCTGTCAAGATTGAGTTATGTGCTTTCTTCTGTTATTTCATGCTTCATGACATTTTTATATGCATCTTTGATGAATTCTTTGACTGCAATTTGGTACAACCTCTACTGTGGAAATTATGTTTTAGTTATCTAAT
Source organism: Picea engelmannii (assembly GCA_009831015.1). Classification (NCBI taxonomy): domain Eukaryota; kingdom Viridiplantae; phylum Streptophyta; class Pinopsida; order Pinales; family Pinaceae; genus Picea; species Picea engelmannii. Next base: position 1,088,685 of record ML785939.1, read on the forward strand.
TATTTTTATCTTTTCCTCCGTATCGGTTATTAGAAGGTACAAGACCTGTGGATTACTTAGATCGTTATATTATATGCTTCATTAAAGTGTTTCTCTTCTTTTTCTTCTCCTGTTACAGCGTGAGATTCCTCTCGAAATGATGCCTCACATTATCTGACAGCTTTATGTTTCTCTTTCGTTTCATACATGGTTCCAAATTTTTAACTCAGTTTTGGAAGATGACCTTCAATTTTTTAAACTCTTAATTTGTCTCACGAGATTTCTTTTTCTCTCGTATAAATCAAAAAATTGAATTAGCAACTCAAAAAAAATAGCAGCCTCTTAAATCTCAGTTTCTTAAATGACTGTCCTTGTTGCAAGGCAACCTCACATAGAACCTGGCCTCTCAGACCAAACCAACATCACCTTAAACCTCTTTGACACTATCTTAAGAACTGCAACCACCCCGGTCGAACTAGAATGTCTATGGGTAGCCATTGAACAAGACATAACCACGCAAGAACAAGTGGAAGTTAGACACAAACAACTTAGAAATCAACTATAGTTTCTCTTCCAGTTGTTTTCTCCTTCCCTTATCTTTTACCCCTTTTTGGATTCCTAGACTCTATACTTCCTAGCCTTAATTACATACTCTAGAACAACATCTTTCTAGCGCTATTGCCAGGGATGGAGAATCGTAGTCACTTTCCCCTGAGAGAACGACATTTCCAAGTTTCATTTTTTGATAGTGAACAAAGAGTGAACACCTTGTTAAGGCTAAACCTTTATCATTCACTTGGCGACTCCACTTTTAAGTAAGCTGGCATCCTTGCAAAGGAACACCAGACAAAACCTAGATGCTAGACAGACTGTGCCAATTTCCGACCCTAAAAAAATACTAAAACCAAGGGGTCTTTTCAAACAAAACATTGTTGTTTACCAACCCAATTCTACTCAGTCTAAAGATAAGACCTTTCTAGAACCTTCTCTAGGAAAACAATTGAACAATACTGTCAAATTCAAGACCCTAAATTCTGAGCAAATCCTACCCGAGATTAAGACCGAAACCTCTCAGATTACCTCTTACGTTATTAGGGGTGACACGCCTGCCGTAAATCTCATCCCTATCAATATCCCATCAAATCTCAATATAAACCTCTCTGTCACTCAAGGCCTCGAAGAAGTTTCCACACCCACGAAATCGATGCCAGTGGGCTCTCCCATTTATATATCCTGCAATTCATAGGAACCGAGTCCTCGTTTACCCTCTTCCCCTTTTCCAACTTTCACCTCCCCTAGTAAAACGTTCCCCGATTTTTTCCCCCTCGACCCCCGGGAAGCTAGAGAGTCACTATACATCTTCGCCAAGCCTCTTTATAACACACCAATTTCCTCTCCTAGGCCGTCCATGGCCTTTTCTGGAGGAGGAGAAGGGGGAGAAGGAGGTCAAGGCCAACAACCGCCCCCTAGGGTTTTCACCAAAGTGGCTGCTAGATACGCTCCCTTGGTCCTTCTTGTACCCCTCCATGATTTACCCGAAAACTATATAAAAAACTTACCCAAGTTCACAGGAGAAGGGGATCTAACCACAACCGAGCATATCAACTTCTTCGATCAATTCACTGATATTCTAGGTCTCGAACATGAGGACGTGTATTCCCGTTTGTTTGTCCAAACCTTCGAGGGACAGGTAAGAACTTGGTTAGATATTATCCTACGATGCATTAGAAGACCTTTTTATCAAACAATGGGGCAAAAGAAAGGATCATTTATACTATTTGACCGAGTTAGGTTCTTTAAGGAAAAGGGATATGAAACTATTATGGAATTTATCCAAAGATTTAACAAATTGTACAATAAGATCCTTGTTAAAGTTAAACTGTTCCAACCCGCAGCCAAGGTAACTTTCGCATGAGCTTTTGAACTTGATTTTTCTCTACTATTAAGAGAAAGGAGAGGGGCCGACTTAACCCGAATGCAATATGACACTGTGGAAATTGAGGCAAACATGATGGCTTTGGGTAAATTAAAAACGAAAATTGAAATGGGAAACAGGGAAACCAAACGTTTTAGAGAAGCGGGTCCCTCTAGATCTAGAAGGTCCTCAGATGACAAAATGGATGACATGGCTAGGATAATAAAAGAGCTATCAAACAAAATCTCAAGAATGGAGCTAGACCAATCCAAATCTGATCAATTCGTTAAGAGAGAATTCAGGAGAAACCCCAATCCTCAGATTCAACAAAGATAGATTAAAAATGAAGATAAAAAATTCAAACACCTCTAAAAATTGAAAGTTTTATTGGAGGAAATGATATGCAAGAGTTCGAGGATTTGGAAGAAGACATAAACAATTTAGGCGATGACTGTATATAACCTCACTTGATGAAAGAAGATTATGAGAAATCTCTAAACATTGGACAACCATCAGGTGCAGATAATAGCCTAAACAACGCTAATGATCTTGCTTATCAAGGAATGGATGACACCATAATGGCTGAGCTCCAGCATAAATACAATCTAAGCCCTAAAAACAAACCTGTGTCGACAGCTCAACCCAAGAAAATTTTGCCTAGGGGAAAAACATACGAGCTCGTCTAGAGAGAGACTCAGACATGGAATAACAGAGGGGTAGACTCACAGAATATCAATGTAAAGGAGGTTGAAACCCAAGTGAGAAGAACTAATACTGTTGAAACGCAAACACCTGAAATGCCCAAAACCATTGAAAATAAGCATTTCAAACAAATAATATGGATAGGAAAGAGTCTGAAGTTTCAGCCAAGGAAACGAATAAAATTGCGAGAAGTTTCTGCCTAGAAAACGAGATAAATAAGATCAAGATACCAATACCTTTGGTCGAGTTGGCGAAGAACCCTGTGTACCGAAAGCAAATAACCAAGATGATAAATTTTTCATATTTAGAGATTCAGTCTAACGTGATAAATCTAGAAGATGATAAGCCTAATATCACTTTTGGTCCACATTTTGAAGGTGCCAGAGATACCATCGCCCCCTTCTATATTACCCTGAAAGTGCACGATTGGCTGTTGCATAATTGCATGCTGGACTCTAGGGCCTCTCATAACGTAATGCCCAAATCCATTATGGATAGACAAGGTCTTGAAATCACCAGACCCTATGGAGATCTTTACTCGTTCGATTCAAGGAGAGTTAAGTGTATGGGCATGATCAAAGATTTAGTAGTCTCCCTCACCCAGATTCCAGTAAAAAATGTCATAATGGATGTAGTTGTCATTGATATACCCTCGAAGTACGGTTTGTTATTATCTAGATCTTGGGGAGCCAATATCAAGGGATCCCTTCAGCTGGATATGACCTACGCCATGATCCTTGTTTTTGGGGGCAGTTCACTCAGTTATACAAGGAAACACGGTTGGAATATACGATAAGTGATCCTCATAATACTAACAATTACCATGTTTATATCGTCGATCAAGACATGGGAAATTGTATTCTATCTTTTGATGATAGTGAAAATAATTGTACAGAAGAAAGTTATATTGATGAAATCAAAACTGAAAAGACGGCTAAAAATGTGTATAGCACTGGAACTTGGAAAATGTTTTTCAATGGTGCTCCATCGTGTGAAGGAGCAGGTGCAGGTGTTCTTTTCATAGCACTTGAAAATGAATTCGTCGTCCCCTTATCTTATAGGCTACAGTGGGACATAGACTACACAAACAACGTATGCGAATATGAAGCTCTATTCTTAGGACTGGAAGATGCCAAGAATCTAAACATAAATAACTTAGAGGTCTGTGGGGATGCAGAACTAATTGTGAAGCAATTAAATCAGCAGTACCAGGCCAAGCACCCAAGACCGAGGTCCTACAGAAATTGCGCCTGGGATCTAATGAAAAATTTATTTTCATCGGTAAAGGTTCATTTCATCCCACGAGCCGAAAACCAGCAAGCCGATTCACTGGCCAAAGAAGCGTCGACTTTCGCACCCGCTACCGCTTTCAAATTAAACTACCACATAGAGGTAAGGCACAGATGATCCATACCAAACAACATACAACATTGGCAGGTATTCGAAGATGACAAACAGATCAAAACGTTTCTAAAAATGGTGGATGATTTCTCCTAAACTCACATTGACCAAGAGAACCAAAATGACCATACCTGGATTATGCAGGAAGGGGAGGATCCTCAGGAGTTCCAAGAAAAAATCACAAATCATCGCATGCTAGTGTTAAAAAATAATCAGATCCCTAAGGGCCTAATACCTATGGAAAGGTTGTTTGACCAAAACGACATGCCTCTGAAGTCTACCTTGCAGCCCCAACCAGAGGAGGTTGAAGACTGTGACGTAGGCACCGCTAAAGAACCTAGGATAGTGAAACTATCAAAGTACCTCCCTCCCGATATGAAAAGCAAGTATGCAGACTCACTCGGGCGGTACAAGGATGTTTTTGCATGGACTTACGATGAGCTGAGAACCTACGACACCTCTGTGATCAAACACAAGATACCTTTGAAACCGGGAGTTAAACCATTCAGACAAAAGCTCAGATAAATCAACCCCATTTCATTGCTTGTGATCGAAAGGAAAGTGAAAAATATTTTAGACGCAAAAATAATTGTGCCTCTTAGGTACTCTAACTGGGTGGCGAACCTAGTCTCAGTCAGGAAAAAGAGTGGGGAAATCAAACTGTGCATGGATTTCAGAAACCTAAATAAATCCTCTCTCAAGGACAATTGTCCTCTACCCAAGATGGATCACGTCTTAGAAAAGGTAGGTGGTGCTAATAGAATGTCAATGATCGATGGGTTTTCGGGTTACAATCAGATCGCAGTCAATGAAAAGGATAAGGAAAAAACTGCTTTCACTACGCCTTGGGGTACATTCATGTATGAAAAAATCCTTTTGGTTTGATGAACGTAGGTCCCACCTTCCAGAAAGCTATAGACATCACCTTCGTCGGTGAAAGAGATAGATTTGTGCTTATTTACCTTGACGACCTGACTGTGTTCTCTAAATATGACGAAGACCACCTGATACACCTCCAACAAATGTTCGAGAAATGCCAAAAGTTTGGTTTGTCCTTGAACCCCAAAAAGTCTCATTTCGCACTGCAAGAAGGTAAACTCTTGGGAAATATTGTGTCTCGAGATGGAATTAAAATCGATCCTAAAAGGGTTGAATCTATAGACACCATAAATATTCCTAGAAACGTTAAAGAAATTCAGTCTTTTTTAGGAAAAATAAATTTTTTGAGAAGGTTCATTCTGAATTTTGCTGAAATTGTGAGATTGATCACAGATATTCTCAATAAAAATAGAGCAGTAAAATGGACAGCCAAAGCCAAAGCGTCATTTTCCCAGATAAAGAAATTTATAAGCGAAGCACCTGTACTAGTGAGCCCTAACTAGCTGAAGAAGTTTTTGATTTTCTCATTCACATATGAACACACAATTCCGGCGGTACTCCTCCAAAAAAATGAGGAAGGTTTTGAGCAGCCGATAGCATTCTTTAGTAAAAGTCTTAGAGATGTTGAATTAAAATATGATATAATGGAAAAACAAGCATACGCTATGGTAAAGGCGCTAAAAGCTTTTAGGACTTACGTGATACACTCCAAGGTGATAACATATGTACCTACCTGTGTTATAAAAGACATATTGGTACAGCCCGATAGTGATGAAAAGAGGGGTTGGTGGCTTAGAAAGATTCAAGAATTCGATCTGGAAGTGAAGCCGACAAACTGGTAAAAGGACAGGGTTTGGCTAATCTCATGGTTGAAATGAATTTGCAAGCACTCGGGATAAATAACCTATAGGAATATGAAGGAGATGTGGACATAGATGCTTTCGATGACCAAATATCTGTGACTAAAATCGAAGAGAGGCTTATTTCATCAAGCTCGTATAAAGGCAGTCTCCTACTTATTGACCCTGAAGTGCCCTAATGATCTATCTCCATCTAATACCAGGACACTAAAGCTACATGTGGTGAAGTATTGTATATCCGAAAGAAAATTGTATTGGAAGGACCAATTAGGATTCCTACTTGTTTGTCTACTGGAATCTGAAACAGAAAAGGTCATAAACGAATTTTACAAAGGGGTATGTGGAGGACATCATGCATGGAGGGCGACCGCTTATAAAATATTGAGAGTGGGATATTATTGGCCTAGGATATTCTCAAATGTCAACGCCAAAGTCAGACCCTGCAACCCTTGCCAGTTGTTCACAAGCAAACAAAAACTCCCAGCTCTACCTCTGGTCCTGGTAAAAGTAGAAGCCCCCTTTCAACAATGGGGATTGGATTTTATAGGAGAAATCAACCCACATTCCAGCGCTCAAGATAAATGGATCCTGACTTCCATGGATTACTTCACCAAATGGGTGGAGGCCATTATGACTAGAAAGGCGACCGATTCAATGGTTATATATTTCCTGGAAGAGAACATACTGTCCAGATTCGGTTGTCCCTCAAAGATAGTCATGGAAAATTCCCAAGCATTGGAGTCTATGGAAATGGTTAGTTTTTTCCAAAAATATAACATCGTATTGGGCCACTCCACCACATATTACCCTCAAGGTAATGGGTTAGTCGAATCATCAAATAAAAGTTTAATTACCATAATTAAGAAAGTGCTAAGTGAAAACAAAAAATCTTGGCATGTGCATCTCAAGTACGCTTTGTGGGAAAATCGAATAGGCATGAAGAAATCTATTGGCACTTCGCCTTTCCAACTAGTATACGGGACTGACGTGGTACTACCTATAAATCTAGTGCTCCCTGTGATGAAGCTCTGGCAAGATGAGAAATAAGAGCCAAACCATGTCACAAGAAGAATAAATCAGTTGATTGAGGTCCAACAGCACACGACCGAGGTGGACGAAAGGATGCATAACGAACACGACAACATGAAAGCACTATTTGACCATAAGGCCAAAAACAAAGACTTCCTCCCTGGTGATTTAGTTTTGAAATGGGATGCTACAAGGGAAGACTCATCAAAACATGGTAAATTTCATCATATCTGGTATGGATTGTTCAAAGTCTCAGCTTCTGAAGGGATGAATTCATTTATGTTAGAGAATTTGGACAGTAAAATCCTCAACGCCCCTGTCAATGGGTGTTATTTAAAGCACTATATGCAATAAACATGTTTTGAATCTCCACTATATATATCGGTTTTTGTTTTATGTTTTTTATAGCTTTTCGGTAAGTTCACTTTCATCGAAAATAAAACAGGTTAGTGATTTCCTAGAAGTAGAGATATGAAATTTCCAACACATCGAATCCCATAAATCTTGAAGGGCCTGATACTCTTCATGTTGTTCCTTACAGGATTTTGGCTTGCAACCCAAACAACAAGAGGAGAAAACAGACAATCATGTATCAGGAAACTAACTCACCCAGAGTAGGTGACAAATTTTTTTAGAAGAGAATGAAATCGTAAGGTGAAGGTATGAATTTCCAAAGTATCTAGGTTTTCAAACAAATATCAATTAAATGTATCATGGTCTCACAAGTATGATATATTCACCTAACATGTCTTTAAAAGAACAACTTTTACTGTGGATTCTAAAAAAAAAAAAGAAGAGAGAAGGGTTTCCAAGAGTCAGGATTGCGTGTCAACGCCCGATTTTTTGAAGTCCAAATCCTTCTCCTTTTTCTTTTTCATCCCTGGCCTTCTCTCCTTAAGCTCTGTTACCTTCCCATACCCTCCACAGAGGAAGAAGAGGTTATGCTTTAGTTCTGTAAGCTGGCGAACGAATCTTAGAAAATAAGCTGGCCTTCATGACTCCTCAGTCTCCTGCTGAAATGAAGTCATGCGTAGGCTAATCCTAACTCTCTTAGGTATTTTCCCATAAAATACCTAAGAGAGTTAGGATCAAGAGAAGACCCCTGGAAATAAATTCTCCCATAAAATTTCTACAGACTAGGACGTTTTGAAGGTCAAGAGAAAGTTGGTCCAGAGTGCTCAAAGCAAGGTGACAGGGCACTGTAGCAAATATTACACAGATATCACCCCTGGTATACTTTATACGAAATTGATTGCCCCCACTTCATATTCCAAAAGTAAAATATAATATAGATGGTGAAAGGAAATTCATAATTGATTTCCCCCATCTAGTCCAAAGAGATGATGAAAGGAAATTCATAAAATGATTACCCTCATCTTAGCATTTAAATGCAAAATCACAGTTTGGAGTGGTGAAAGAAAATTCAATAAAGGGAACCAGATAACTTCACCGGGGTACTAAACAGGCTCGCTGGAAGTGAAGCAATATCTAAGATATCTATAAGGTTGTCATACGTAAATTATATTACACTCTGGTAATTAGCCTTTTTGAAACTGGATCTATAGCCCAAGTTCATGCATGTCTCCCTAATTTAAAGCACGAAATTTGCTTCGTTTTGATGCAAGATAAAACGTATAGCACCTATTGAATTTCCTAAGAACGTTTGGACCATATTAAGTATACCTGATGTCAGTCTCGAGAAAGGGAAAGTCGTCAAATGGACTACAGTTGAGTTTAGAAAGCATGTCGAGTTTTGAAAGTTTTCCAGAAGTAAAGTTGAAACCTCAAAGTTCCCTCTATATGCTCCTTCCAACAAGTTTCACAGAAGAAAGTTAATGACTCCATTTACCCAATACATGCACTTGGTCTACTCTTCTTCCTGTCCCACGAGGAGATGAGATCCCTAGTTGGAGCCTATATGTTGGAATGTATTATTTTATTTTTTATACTCTTGGTTCAAAGGTTGGAGCCACCCTTCTTTGTAAATAAGTAAGAGGTTATAATTAAGCCCAAAAATCCAGATTTCGAGTTCTTGCGTATTTCACGATGTACCTTCCAAGCCCCAGTATCCTGACATGCGAAGCAGCGATAGGGTTTAGTTCTAACCATCATTATCGAACCTCTAAGTAAAGATCGTTTGACGTCATCACATCGTTCTCTCGCGTTTCAAGAGTTACTCGTCGACCACTTTCTGAACCTCCGAGATGCGAAGTTGCAAAGTCTTTTCAAATCACTCAAATAAATATCAAGAGTAATCTTTTTAAACCGTAGTTAGTCTCTATCATAATTTCGCGACTCGACGATTCTTGCATTAAAACGCAACACCTTGGTCACTTCGATCCTGGAAGTCGCGATATTCATTAATTAATATGGGTTAATTAAAAGCTTAACTTAAATCACAAATTATAAATAATTTCACACCATCGCGACTTCGGGCTTTTGGGTCTCAAAGGCTAGAAGCGAAATTGTCTGATATGATGAGCGCCGAAAAGGGGATAAAGGACTAAAAACACAAAATTAAAGGAGCTAAGATGGATTAATTAATGCCTTGAGTAGATTTTAACTGTATGATCTACAGATGAAGCTTTTAACATTTCTTCCCTTTTCCCAAGTTACGAGTCGTCAAATATTTATGCCATTTATTTGAATTTCATTGAAGTGATTGACAGTAAGATCCCACTCATTTGCTAAAATCTTTCCATTAAATCATTTAATTGTTCTGTCGATAAGGATTAGCACAAACTTAAGTGTTTAAGAAGAGGGTTTTCTTTCGTTATCTTAACTTTCCTTTTTGTTGTGCACAGAGCTATTTCACAAGGATAACTTATATCTGTGTTTTCGATATTTTGTGATAGGGGATCTAATTGCAAGGTCATACACCATGGCTCCACAAAAATATCCCAAGCCAGTCATCGAGAGCTCAGGCCAAGGTTTAGATATTGTTTTTGATACTTCGCCTGGAAGTATCAATACTATTAAAACATGGATGCATATTTTGAATGTTCTGCAGCCTGAGGTGATAAATTGCTCGGATGATTCCTGCGATGAGAAAAACGATGACATGTCCACCAAATACAAAATCTTTGCTCAAGAGGAGATGCACAAAATAGGATCAAGGCCACGGCCTCTCCCCTATTATGATATGGTCAGATGGGCACTAGACCATGTAGACCACCTAACCTGAATGATTTTCAATGAACAGAGGGAAGCAGTCGGGTCTTTCAGACCAGAGCATGTATAGGCAATGTATAAATCTTCACCCACTCCAAATCGTATTTACAATACCGAATTCCTAAAGGATTTCAAAAAGAAGGAATGCGAGCAGTTTAGGAAAAAATTATCCAATCTGATCAAAGACTGGGTTTCACACCTCGTGAAATTCAGGGCCGATACAAATGGAATTTATTCAATCTCCTCTTTAGAGCCATAATTCAAGTATGTAGCGATGATGACCTGTAGACTGTACAGAAAGGAGGACACAACTCACTTTTTCCTCCCATGGGTGTCACTCATTTATATAATCGTTGAAGGTTTTTTTTCGACTGGGCCAAACTAATGTCAGACAATCTCACCAGTCGAATTATTGAATATCGAGCGCAAAAAGCCAGTCTGAGAACATCTTCATTCTTTATGGCTGCCTACATCATGGACGTTATTTGCTTCATGACACCTTTCCCATTAATGAGCTGGAGCTGGACTCCATCTGATGCTGAGCCTATCCATGTCTACCACTCAAAGCTTTGGGAGCACAAGGCCTAATATTTCATCTACGATATTCTTAACTAGGTAATGGTACCGATGCATGTTGCTATATTTGGCCATCCACCTCCCCAGATTTCAAATAACATCACGGCCAACCTAAGTAATGTAGAAGATTGGTATATAGAAGCAGAGTATTCATACATCAGGGTTTTTGGCACCTCCGTCCCCCCCCCATGTTTTGCGGTTATTTCTGCCAGATAAGATAATATGCCGCAAGATCGCCAAGCAAGTTGTGCTTGGTCGAATAAGAAAAGATCTCAAAGGAATGTCGAAGAAGGTATGGCCACGGCTTTGGAGGAAATGTAGTTGGTGAAAATTGAGTTCAAAAGGCACGAACCAAATAAGGTTGTGAGTAATCACTTGGCGAATTGTGGCCTAAAGAGATACGAACATGAGGATTCACCCCATGATGAAATCTTTCGAGGTGCGAGGTCCTACTTTGAAGTCTTGAGCTGGATTCAGGCCTTGCCACCTAGAGATATGGTCGATTTCCTCAAATTTTAGGATCATCGGAAGAGTTGCCTCCCCTAATTTTACAGGGAAAAACCCCAAATCTTCTAGACATATAGAAGACAAAAGCCAAAGGCTCAAAGAACTCAAGTCCTGGAAATGAGAAAAATAAGGAAGGGATAGAAGAAAATGATACCTCAGAATAGGGAGCCAAAATCCCTGATTGAGGAGAGAAAAACCTAGAGGCAGTTGTGCTAGGAAAGCGGGTACTAAGTCAAGATGAGATACCCTCGCAAAAGGCAGGTGACACCTCACCAACCACATCAAAAGATTCGGTCACATACACTACCCATAAACAATTATCCAAGGAAGTCAACAGTCTGATTGGTATTATCACACCCTTACAGTTCACAAAGGGGAATCCCAATGCGGGATGGATTTTCAATGAAGAGCTAACGCCCATTTCTGTGGAAGAGTTACCTTCGAACTAATTTTTCTTTGATAAGAAAAGGAAGGTCGTAGTGAAGCAAGAATCGTATCAAAAAGTAGGCACAATGGCTAAAAGGTTTAAAATCCTGACAGAAGGAAAGGTCGTAGAAGAGGAGGAATTCGCCGACGAGATAGCAGGAACACTGAGGGATTACATTACATCCAATCAATACTCAGCCAAAACTTTGAAGGCCTAGTTGAAACGGAAGAACCTCTTGATCAGTAAGTTGGAAGCTAAGGTGGCTACAGCAGAAGAAAATGCCAGGGATGAGATGAGCAAAAGCCTCGAGCAAGCCCGAATAAACTATCTGCAAGAGATCAATAAACTTAGATCTGACCTTGAGCAGGTGCATCAGTCGACACAAATAAGACAAACGCAAGTAATCCAGTAGGAGTAGCAAATTTTACAGTTACAATCGAAATTGGATGTTGTCGAAAACCAAGTTTTAGACATAAAGATTTTTCAATCCCAGGCTACCAAAATCCGATAGAAGGTATTAGCGGCTCAAAAAGACTTGGTTGCAAAAGTGGGAATCATTCACCATCACTTTCAGATGATATATAAAATACTAGAAGATATCTCTTTGCGAGAAAGAGAAGCTCAGGCGGCTCAGGTTGTTTTCCAGGACGTTGTGATAGCCACAACGAACGTAGAGGCGGTTAGTAGCTCCAAATTATCCATTGCATAAAAAACCAGAGGGAATATCTTACTAAAGGCTTCAGAGAAGAATATATCAGAGAGCAGGGGAAGAGCTAAGGAGGTGAGAACTTCTTGTGAAGAATCATTCACCTTGATAAATAAATCTTTGCTAGACCTTGATAAGGAAGGCATTGTTGGGACGCTAGGAAAAATCAATATAGCTAAACACCTGATAGATATCAAGGAAAATGAAGAAAAAAGCAAGCTGAAATATCCCAAAAAAGCCAGGTTGATATAGTCCAAGTGGACAAATGGCTAGTACAGCCAAGTCTACAATTGCGGTCTATCGTCACGGAAGACCGACAAGTGGGAAAAAGGTTGCCACAATTGGCGAAGATTTGTTACACCTTTGAGGCCAACAACCAAGCAGAGCCTTTTAGGTTGATAGACCAGTTGGTTGAAAGGTGCATCAATTGCATTGAGTAGGTGAAAGGGCAGGCTTCTGGTGTTAAATAGCGACAGATGTCAATCTGTTCTATTTCTGGAGCCAGAGGACCAAAGAAAGGAAGGCATTCCACCTGCATGGGGGAAGACAAAGAGCGAGGAAATGAAATGCTTCCTTTCCTCAATTGTAATCAAAGGTTTCTAGAACGAATGGAATTTGAAGTGTTTTTTAGGCTTGTATAAATAGGCATTTTGAAGAAAAACGAAGGGCTTTTCTTTTGGCAGATTGTAATAGAGAAATTTTCCATTGCCAGGAATTAATACAAAGCGAATTGAAGACTCCATATTCTGTCAATATTGAGTAATGTGCTTTCTTCTGTTATTTCATGCTTCGTGACATTTTTATATGCATCTCTGATGAATGCTTTGACTGCAATTTGGTACAACCTCTATTGTGGCAATCATGTTTTAGTTATCTAATTATTTGCATCTTTTCCTCTGTATCGGCTATTAGCAGGTACACGACCTGTGGATTACTTAGATCACTATATTGTACGCTTCATTAAAGTGTTTCTCTTCTTTTTCTTCTTCTTTTATAGCGTGAGATTCCTCTCGAAATGATGCCTCACATTGTCTGACAGCTTTATGTTTCTCTTTCGTTTCATACATGGTTCCAAATTTTTAACTCAGTTACGGAAGACGAACTTCAATTTGTTAAACTATTAATTTGTCTCATGGGATTTCTTTTTCTCTTGTATAAATAAAAAATTTGAATCAACAACTCAAAAAAAACAACAGCCTCTTAAATATTTGTTTCTTAAATGAATGTCCCTATTGCAAGGCAACCTCACATAGAACCTGACCTCTCAGACCAAACCAACATCGCCTTAAACCTCTTTGACACTATCCTAAGAACTGCAACCACCCAGGTTGAACTAGAACATTCGTGGGCAGCCATTGAACGAGACATAACCATGCAAGAACAAGTGGAAGTTAGTCACAGACAACTTAGAAATCAACTATAGTTTCGCTTCCAGTTATTTTCTCCTTCCCTTATATTTTACCCTTTTCTGGATGCCTAGACTCTATACTTCCTAGCCTTAAGTACAGACTCTAGAACAACAGTATACAAGAAGGTCCTCCATCTTGAGCTTTCATTTATCAAAGTTTTTACCGTTGAACTTCTCAATATGGATTCTAGAAGAGCTTGCCATTCCTCTTTCTACACTCAAATCACCATTGCAAAATCTCCCACTGAACCCATGTTTATCAAAGACCCAAGATAAACTTGATCTATCAAGACTGAGCCAAACCCTCAGCAACAAAGGCATCCCCCTGAAGCTAAAAATGAGCTTTGATACCACATGTAAGTTTTAAATCTATGAATTAAAGAAATGCATACAGATTCTTAAGAAAAATAAAATTAATCAATGGCTCATACAAACAATACACATAGATTTGCATTGGAAACCCTTAACCGGGAGAAAACCATCCTTCCTTGGTGTTGTACCTTTCAACTCTTCATCGTATTAATTTCACCATTCACAATACAATATATACAATATTTTAGGTATTTGGTAGCTACTAAAACCCTAATCCCTTAATCCAGGATTAATAGAAAACCACTAAAAATAGAAAAATCAACTAAAATAGCAAAAATGACCCAAAAAAAAAATTGGTGCGCTGCCCGAACACTGCGCGTAACCATGGGGGGGCAATCTTGCCCCCCTGGGGACCCCCAGGAAAGCTCCGGTCGCATGCGACAAAAAGGGCTAAGGAAGTTGGGATTGTCAGACACATTTTTCAAATCTTACACACACACATGCAAAGAATATAACACATACCCAACAGAGGCCATCCACCCTAGGTGGTCACAAAGAAAAGGTCATTAATATATTTTCATTCTGCTTCATTTGTGAAAGAGTTTATCTTTAGTGGTTGATTTTTCTTATTGTGGCCAAGTTTCTCCTTTGGCGGATGAGTATTTCTCACTCGTGGCTGAGCTTGCTTATATGAAAATCTAGTTTGGCCTTTGGAGGGTGAGTTTGTGGTGCTTGGTGAATCTCTGACCAAGTGGGTCGCGATTCTTGCTAAGGGGGACCAAATTCATTGAGTTGGGACCGATTTTCATAGATGACGGCTTAGTTTCTTAATTCTAGGTCGATTTTTTTTTTCAAGTAAACAAACTGAGTGTTGTAGAGGGATTGATTCTCCCTGTTGGTCACCTTATCTATTCATTGGACCAAAGTTGCATTGAGGGTCGATTTTCCGAGCCAGTTGAGAAGTCGAATTGTGGGAAACAAAGTTGCACTCCTCTCATTGAGATTAATTGTTGTGTAAGAGGGTCATACTCTCTATGTTATGGAATATATGAGCCATCGAGATAACCTTCATTTATATCAGATTTGATATCAATAAAATCATATCTCAGTGTTGTTCATTTTCATTACTTGGCTATTGTGTTTTCTGTTTTTCATATTTATGCAAGTAAGGGTATATTTGGCATCAAAATATTGTGATTTACACTTGCAAAATCATAACAAGGAACTAAAATAGAAAACATAAACACCTTAGAAACAAAGAATGATATTTTACGGTGAAAATGAACCTAAAACCTGCGTGTTTGATGAAATTCATCACCTAGAAATACACTTAGTTTGTTACAACAACAAGGAAAATTTGTAACAATAGTAGGAAACTTATACCATCAGTATAGGAGGGTAATTACAATGGTATCATAGATAGAGGGGTAAACAGTGAAGCATATTCTCAGATTATTTTTGTACATTCGATGGCTTAGAAAGATAAATACAAATCAAGAACTCATGAAAGAATTGTTGCAAGTCCTTCAAGAAAATAAAAAAGAATCTAACAAGATTTTTAGAGCACCATGAGTGGTTTAAGCCACACTTATCAGCTGGGAAGAAGGGAAAAGGGTCAAAATCATTAAAGGTTGAGGAATCCAAAAATTCACTTCATGACGAGGGATTAAGAGAAGCACAAGTGGACTTGTTGGAGGTGCATGCATATAGTCATGTTGAAGATGTACACAATAAATATGACCAAACAACAACCCTTAATACACCATCATAGTTGTCTAATATAGAAAACAACACCAACACAGAGGATGGAGATGTAGGTAATAACTATGGAAAATTTTCCCAATTAGCGCGTGTAATCACTCTTACTACCATAATTTTTTTTTAAATTCCATCGATAAACATGTGCTTGTACTATTGTATTAATCATTTTTCTTGTATATAGTTGATAAGTGTTTATCGCATAAGATTGTTTGACACGTTTGTCTAATTTTCATGGTGTTTCCATGATAGGATAAATACTCAATGGTTCTCAATACCATATATCAATCATATCATTCGTCAAATTTACATGAGTATTCTTTTTCTCGCAGGTATGGTAAGTTACTTTACTCGTTTTCTATTATTCTTTCATTCATATATTACGCATCCCTACTCTTATAAATTCTTTCTCTTCTTCGCAGGGACAAGTTGTGGTTCTAAGGTTTGGAGAGGAATTGTATTACTAATAGGTAAAATTTATCTTTACCTTTATCTAAAATCTAATTAGTCCATGGCAAAGCCTTTGGACTATAGCAATGCATTTGTTATTGATTTGACATTAATTTGTCTTTTATTTTAAATTTATATGTGAAATATAATGTTTAACTTAAGAAAACAAATATTTATTTTTCTTATCACTAATTGGTTAATGTATTTCAAGTCTTATTTCTACCTTCATGTATTTCAATACTTAAAATTAATTATATAATCAATAAAATTTATTATAAGTACCATCACACTGAATTTGGTGCCCACTTGATATTATTATATTTATATATTATATTAGTGATAGTCAGCGTCTCCGTGAAATCTTAATATATTAAGGTAATTGTTGTTATACATGTTCCAAAATTTTAGCATTCAGGAGTACATTAACAACCAGCCCTGGTTCATGAATCTTGTTTTGCAAGTTTGGATACCTGATTAAAATAAAAACAATTCATCACTTACGAACATGAGAACGAGAACATGAATATATCTATATAAAATTATGTTTTATTTTTTATTTTATTAATTAAAAATTATTCAATTTTTTTTTATTAACTAAAAAATTATTTTTTATTAATAAAAAAATATTTATTAGTAAAATTTATATATATA
>ML785939.1:1119316-1154867 GCA_009831015.1 Picea engelmannii
GAGAACCCTAGCTTGGATATTATTGTAACAGAGCGCTGCTCGATTGGAGGTTGCCCCCTCGAAGAGGCCTGTGAACATTGCTATCTGAATCAAGTGCTATTTCTGTTCAAGTGTTATTTCTGTTGCTATTCCGTATATCATTTATGTGTATTGTGAAGATTATGCTGGATATTTTACTGTTATTCTGTTATTTCTAGCATTTCGTTCCTGTTCTGCATATTTTATATATCTGGTATCTTGCAGACCTCCTTCTTTTTCTTTTTCTTTTGTATGTTAATGACAACATTTTACACTGTTTATTATGCAAAAGAGTTATGTGAGTTCTTGGTCAAGATATTTTTTCTTTTGATAAACAAATGTTATTGCTTGCAACTAATATATGAATAGACATATATATTTTCTTCCTAACTACTATAATAAATAATAAATTTTTAAAGAGATAATAACTCATAGTCTCTTTTATGTTTTTCTTGACTACTATAATAAATAATAAATTTTTAAAGAGATAATAACTCATAGTCTCTTTTATGTTTTTCTTGTTTGGCATTTTAATATTTATTGCTATCAACAGTTCAAATAAAAATATTTCACAAATATATCTCTAGTTATAATAAAAATGAATTAATAAAAGAAATAAAGGAAGTAAAACATATATGAGACTACTTTAATATCTGGAAACTAGCTAAGTAGAGAACCAATTCCTTCCAACCATAGACATGAACAACCAATGTTACTTGTTATCGTCTGCTCCAATCCTAAATCATTATTCCATAGGGATTGAAGCTATAAAACCTTCTCTAGATTTCTCATAGTTTAGCTCTTCTCAAAAACATCAAACTCAATTCACAAGTACTCAAAAGCATCCTACCTCATAACATACTTGTATATAATAGTTTTTATCATTTTCATGGAAAATAATTGTATATAATAGTTTTTATCATTTTCATGGACAATAATTTACTCTGGTGGTTTTTATCATTTTCACTCACCCATGGAATAATGATTTACTCTTTATAACTTGATTATCTAATCAATTAGTTTCTTGTTAATTAAAATAAAATAAAAATAAAGATTACAAAAATATTCATCATGAATGTTTATGATGATATAATTCCACATAAGTCTTTTCCAATACTTTCACAACATGGGCTACCAAGAAATTTAATGTTTAATTGTTTGTAAAATGAGGGACATTACAACAGGTGTTAAGGATTCAACCTCTTGTCCTATTTATGATGATGTGGGTGTGATAGCACCTAACTATGATGTGGATTCAACACATTATATTATTTATGATATTTATGATGATGTAGGCATGATTATACGTGAATATGATCAAGGATGGGTACTTAAAAATTTTCCATGTGATATTAATCTTCTTTCTTAGGAGGAATGCATGGAGGATGACAAAGAAGAGGTTGATTTGGTGGATGAAAACAAATCAGAAATTTTGTATGAGGATGATAATACAAATGAGTCCCAGCATTGCATGGTATCATATAGTGAATCAGTTGGTGTTGATGGGGATGGAATTCTTTCATATCAAAGTAAATCCGAAAATCTCATGTGTGACAACACACATCATGTTGATGAAATTGAAAAAATACCATTAACATTGCGTGAATTGGAGGACCGATTATTGGTCACAGAGGAGAGAATTGTACAAGTGTTGACACTATCCTCCCTCTATCTCTCCCTCTCCCTCCCACTATCTCTCCTCTCTTTACTTCCTACATCTACAACCTCTTTCTCCCTCTCATTATCGTTAGTGTCACTACCACTATATCATCATCCCTCTCTCTCCTCTACTCTCCCCCAATTTCTCTCATTATATGTCTCTACCCTCCCTTCCCTCTATCTCTCACCTTCCTCTAACAATCAGTCTCACTCTCTATCCACCCCCTCCTCCCTCCCCCTCTCTCTCTTACCCTCTCTCCCACTATCTATCTACTCTATCTCTCTCTCTCATACATGTATGACTCCCTCTATCTCTCCTCCCTTCATCTCACTCTCTCTCTCTACCTACTCTCTTTGTCTCTCTCTCCCTGCCTCTCATAAACATAAACAATCCTTGTCCACCCCCCCTCTTTATTTCTCTCCCCCCCATCTCACACTCTCGCATTCTCTCTCTACCCCCGTACAAGTGTTGACAAGGGTACATGGTTCTCATAAGTTCATGGAGGAGAGACGAGTCACTAGCGCTAAATTGAACATAATAAAATAAGCACTAGAGCAGATGAAATCAGATTACTTGCAGTTGCTTATGGATAAGGACCTTTCACTCAAGTTCATTGAAGACAAGGAAAGGAAGGTTGAATATATTTGTTATTAGTTGAGTTTGGCACGCTCCTCATCACTTACAACAGAGACTCCGTCACATTTGGCAATCATGACACATGAGGGCATGAGTGTCATTCATGATTTGAGGGAGGAGCCTCTTGTGATGATTCTAGACGAGGATCATTCAGATTTGTAGTTGCTTGAGAAGAGGTATGACGCGGAGGGTTTTGACTATGCTTCTGCTTTGCATTGTGGGGATCATGATCAATTTCTTTTGGACATCCCACTAAAGGCTCAAGGCTTACCTACATAGGATATAGTTAAGAACATTACTTGTGGACCAACCCGCAAGGAAGTATATGAATGCATGGATTGGGTGGATAGGTATATGACAAGCATGGGAACGCTCTAGGATATAGCTTCAGGTGACACCAATAGAGTGATGGATATAGTAGCACCTACATGATACAATATTTTATAGGATGATTCAGTGATAGGAAATAATATACAGGGGTATTCATTGGAACACAGTAGTGTACAATAGACTTTTGGGGCATTTCCCTGAGGGAGATCTCCCAATAGAATCCTCAAGCATATCATTGATTTGAGGTTACCAAGGATTGGTGAGTGGATGGGTGAGAATTAGGGAGCATCATATCCCTTGATGATCGATCTTCATCTGGGATATCGTCGTATGAGGGCCATGGATCATGATACTCACAATTCTACTTATAGAATTCATTATGAATTCTAGGTCATGCTCTTAGGGTTTACCAATACACTAGTAAATTTATAGTATTGAAAGAGTTGGTAGAGGCATCTATTGTTATTATTTTATGCCCTTATTATATACAACAAGAAATGGGAGGTTCACCTAAGTCAGTTGGATGAGACATGTGGGATTTTGTCCATGACATAGTTCTTTGATTTGGACCATATGATCACTGCGTAGAGTGCACAGGAGGAGATCCAAACTTTGTTGGATCAATTCATAGATATTTCAACAAGAATTGGGAGTGATGGACTTCCAATTTGGTGGTGGGATCCCGAAATTTATTGGAGTGATAGACTGCTTCATATGACGAGGCTGATCGACATGATATTGAAGTGATTAGTCTGTTTCATTATGGGGATATTGTGAGAAGAGTTGTTAATATTTTTTCTATATGGAAAGGTTTATTTTACCTCATGATACCCATGATCGAGTCTATTTGTGGTTTGGCATACTTTGACTTCACTGAGATGCTTCGGTGAGACATGATCTAGGATTGTGAGTTCATTCCTTTTAGAGATTTCATCTTGTGAGTCCAGGAGAGGAGAGCACAGTCTAAGCATGGTGATTAGATGATCATGATCAAAGGGTTGTAATGTTGGGATGATGTTTCCTCATTGAGGTTAGCTTGGGACCCTAGTATTATAGTGTTTGACAAATTGACAACCAATACAGATGATATTTTGAATCTTCACTTTCCATAGTTTTCTCTTGAGGTCCATAGGATTGGTTTCTTGGAGGAATGGTCTGCTGAGGAGTTGACCGAGTTTCGATAGATTAGGATTTATTGGATTATTAGGGGAAGTCAAGTGACTTCCTATGTTTTCAACTTGAAGATCAATGCTATGGGTAGATGATGCTTCACATACTATAGGTTAGTTTGGGACCCTCGTGACATTACCATTTACAGGAAGATCTGAGAGGCGTTCACATGGAGGGAATTTTTCAACGATGTGTCGGGAGATATGGGGGAGTGTATGACTTGTCAATAGAGCAGGTCGAGGCATGGTCATCCATCATGGTTGATGTAGTATTTTCTCATTTCTGAGAAAGTTGATAGATTGCATCACATGTGTATCGAGGGTGAAGGGAGAAGATAGTACGTGTGCAATGATTGACTAGTTATCAAAGTTCACACACTTCCCAGTCATTCCTTCAGAGTATGGGGAAGCATGGGCTAGATATATATCTTAGGGGGAGATTTTTAGAGTCCATGAGAAGACGAGAGTCATTTCCAGTGATCGATACAACAGGTTTCATAACGCATGTTGGTGAGAACTGCTCAAATTTGCAGACATAGGTTTGAATCCTAGTATAAGTTTTTACCCTCATACAGATGGTCAAGCAGAGATGGTGAACCAAGTGGATGACATATATCTATATGACTAAGTGAGTTCATGGATAGAGTCGTTACATTCAGGTGAGAATTTCTACGACACCACTCATGATAGTTTTTATACCACCCAGGATTAGTAGAGGAGGTATGCACACAAGCACAGGGTGGAGCACAATTTCAATATTGGAGACATGATTTTATTGAGGGTGCAACTACATAGACCATTTCCATTAAGGAGAGGTGGTGCTGAGAGGATG
This sequence comes from Picea engelmannii, assembly GCA_009831015.1. Classification (NCBI taxonomy): domain Eukaryota; kingdom Viridiplantae; phylum Streptophyta; class Pinopsida; order Pinales; family Pinaceae; genus Picea; species Picea engelmannii. Next base: position 1,123,962 of record ML785939.1, read on the forward strand.
AGGTCGCACCGCTATGGTCCCTACAGGGTGACCCAAAGGATGGAGAGGTATCTTATGAGCTTGAGTTGCTAGAGGGTATCCATATTCATAGTGTTTTCCATATGACATGTCTCAAGAAGGTGTGGGGACCATAGGTTACCACTTCCATTGAGTTAACGCGACTATATCAGAGGGGACAGATGTACTCACTACTGAGGAGGTTTCAGATGTCCATGGAAGGTGATTGAGGTGAAGATTGGTCAAGGAATATTGTGTCAGGTGGAGGGATGGGCCGGTAGGGGATGCCGCATGGAAGAGTGAAAAAAAAATTCAACATCCTAGCTTATGGTTCCTTGAGGGAAAAAAATATCGATAAGGGAGGAATATGATGTCCCTTTCCAAGTGATCACTCTGTATGGATGGCTTAGTAGCCTAGTTGACCCCCATAGGCTATAGAAAACAAATAAAAGGTGGTCAAGGTGATTATTTGATGTCACTTGGTTATAAAAGGTTATATTTCTAAAGTGACATTGAGTGCTTAGTTAAAATGATGCTCTAAGTGACTTGAGTTTATAAATTCCCTACTTCAGGGTGAGTGCACAAATTTCGTGGCTGAAAAAAGTGGAAAGCAGGTCACCACGAACACACACTTACAAAAACGCTTGCACATTCCTAAACCTACAGGTTTCAAAGTGGTCGAACCTCCATGAGGCATGCCATGTAGGTTTAGTGTCAGGAAAGCATGCATTCCTTCTGTTAAACATTTTTAAAGGGTTGCGAGTACGATTTGTGCTCATTGTGGACAAATTGAGCTCACATTTTTACTCTCATTGAGAAAATAGAGAGGATCTAGAGAAGACAAAAAAATGGAAGATCTTTCCACCATGTCCAACTATGTTTGATATATCTTATTTTTAACCCAATTTAGCGATTTCCAATTTAGTCCTTTTCTCTCAAGAATCTAAATTAAAAAAAAAATTGTAAGTTTGTATTTTAATTAAAAAACCAACCTAATTTACATGTTATTTCCTTTAAATTTCAACATATATAATAAAATGGAACCTCAAGACAACGTAAACTACTCAGAATAAACCAAGAAGATCAAAGTCCCAACCCACCACAACCACCCAATGTAAACACTCAAATTGATGAGGGGTTGGTTATATTAAGAACCCTTGAGGAACAACTAAGGGACACTAGAGAGACTAGCAGAGTCTACTTGGCCACTTATTTGGACATCATTGTGAATTCCATTGGAAGTTCCCAAAGTAAACTAACCTCTATTTCTGATTATAGGGAAACAATGTATGAATACTATAGCACTGGTTTAGTCAGAAACCAAGTCAAAGAACTGGGTATTTCAAAACAACAAATATTTTCTATTTCTAGGGATCCTAGAAATAGACAAGAACTATGATTGACAAAGCAATTCATCTCCATTGACTGTGAATCCATCCCCAGATTAGTCAAAATTGGATGGATAGGTGGTATATGGTTTTTCATAAACCTCCTTACAATAACCGGTTGATGCCCTTATATTTTATGAGAAAATTATGGGTTGAGTTTATTTTGGGTAAGCATTGCAACTACTTTGACATTGGTGACTTCCAGGGAGGTTTGAGGGTCTGAACAGGATCGAGATCATGTGAGGCGCAACCCTGTGTTAGGTCCTCATACCCTAGGCGAAGGCATGACCCCCTTACCTAACATTCTCCTATTGCAGAGAGCTTGTAATAGGTAAAACTAGCCATTTCATCACTGACTCATAGCCTAGTGCAACACAATAGCTTTGTTGCACTATATTGGCAGGAGGTGTTTTCCAATGACATTGATAGAGGGATTGGAACTTCAACATGCACATGAGAGTACAGTGAGGAGAGGGCACATGGACATAGAAACCGTCCATGTGAACCTCACAGATGCTCAAGCTACGGGAAGACATGTTATGGGCCTATAGAGCCTAGTGGACAACATAGCTTCATGGAGGAGGTTAGTATCTTAACCCACTCTATGTTCTTCATCGTTATATATTTATTTTGTGTATATTTATATCGATATTTTAATATATGTTATTTTGTAGTTGTTACGCCCGAGCAGTAGACCCTCTACAACGATGAATGCATCAGTACCTAGCCCTACCATTGATGTAGTACTAGAGGAAACATGTTCATTTAGTGCACCCCACACATAGGTATGTATCACATTTGATAAATTCACCATAGTAATTTATTTGTTTTATGGCATCATCAAATTTTTAATGTTCTCGTGTTTCTATAGGATTTGGGACTATGAGATGCAAGATAATGTCCATCTAGGATGGACAAGTCAACTGCGTCATATGTATCATGTGTAGAGTTAAATATCATATTATTCTCAAATTGTTTGTGTTTATGTTTTTGAATTTTACTATTTGGTACTAATAGTTCAATTTTATTAATATGTATGCAGGTTGCAGATTTATTTTTTAGCTATAGTACTATTACACTCCATGAGTACCTGCGTGTTTATTATGGGTTACCTTTCTCAAGGAATAGGGAGTTGCAATCACTTGTACAGCCTATGAGGGTCCATCGCAGCCCACCCTTAGCATCAGTCTTATTACACACATCCTAAGTGGATTCACACGTAGGGCACCCATCCACACCACTTGTATGCCACCCACCGCCACCACCATTTCCATCTCCCCCATTGAGCGATAATTCCAAAGTATATGTTGTCTTGGAGCAGGTTGTACAACCTAGTGCTCCATCTACCAATGAATCTCCATCGAGCCCTAAGATATTCACAGTGAGATAATGCATTGATGATAATTTTTTATGTTTCATGAATTTGATTTTACCCATATTTGTTTAATTTTCTTGACTTGATCCTTGTAACTGATGCAAGGTGGTATCGTGGATATATTGGGGTCATGGAGGTGGGTAACACCCTAAATATTGACAATAGCATATGTGGTGAGTTTTCTTAGGTTAAATTACGAAGTATCATTTTGTATGTCTATTAATTCATTGAGGAAAAACACTTATAACATTGTTTTTTCTTTGTGTAGTCTCTAGAGTGTCGAAGCACACCCAGGCCTAGAACCTATCGAGGTTCTTCCTTGAGAAAAAGAAGAAATATAGATTTATAGGATGATCGTGAGGGTGGAGAGGGTGGCAGTGGTCAATGGTTGACCAACTACTGTCATTTTGTATCTAGGCCACCATATGGAATTTTTTTTAATGTTAGGGCACTTGTTGTCACTTTGTATATTGGGCACGAGCTATCATTTTTTGTATATATATATATATATTTCATGGGATGTTTTCTATGAATCTCATTGTTTCTGCATTTTATGTTGATGAATCTATGAATTCCAAATTTTATGAATTTTATTTGTATTAATCCTTTATTTATATCTAAGGTGATTATAAATACTTGCATTACACATTAAGGAATATCTTGTGGTGGAAAATATTGCTAAGTGTTAAATCCATTAGAGATTAATGGTTCTCAAGTAGCATTGATTGCTAATCAACCATGTATATCTTCATCATCAATGGATCATTCCTTCTGAATTATTTGCATGAATGTTTTGGATATCCATATTCTAACTAACAACCAAGAATATGGACCACCTCTTTAATTATCTCCATCTAAATCCAATGACAATCCACACTCAAATAATGGTCACTTAAAAATATTGTGACCTAAAAAATGGCATATTAATTAACAATAATTTATTATAGAAATTGTTTTTCTCATTTATCTTATGCATAATTGTAGATCACTTAAAAATCTCAACTAATTAGTACCAAATATTGAGTAATCGAGTAATTCTATTACGAAGATGACATAAGCTAAAATTCAATTATGCAAGTACATAACATTTGGACAAGCGAAACACTTAATATATATTTAGAATATGAAGTGCATGCACGTACCAATATATTATGAGGGGTTGTTAGAATTCAGGCTCTTCAAACCCTAGCGATAGAAACCATAAGATAGCATTAGGCAATAGCTCACTCCATTACAATTAATAAACAAGGTACCATACACAATGGTGAGTCCTTTTTGGAACCTACATTTGTATCCCACACTTATACAATATTAACTCCCTCTATCTTCTCGATAACAAGCACATCAGGTAGCACTAGGGTTTTCAAATGCCACAAAAACCTAACTTCTTCTCTTATGAGAGCTACATGATAAAAGTCTTTCTTTTCAACTCTAGGTATAAGTCCTAGTATTTCTAGTCTCCTTAGGATAAATCCTTGACCCTAGTCTTCCATCGACATTCCTTTGATAAGCCTAGTTGTTAGTTTCTTAGTTGATTCAATCCATAATTTGACGATTTTCTAGGGCACACACATTATTCCCCTCTTTCTATGCATGATATGTATAAAATAATTTGATTTATGTGTAACTCTTCATAAATTCCAAAAAGACTAGTCAATGAGCCATTAATGCACTCATGTTTTTTTAGATTGTGTAGTGGGTATATGTAAATTTTGTTAAACCCATCAATTTTTAATAACATTTATTCAATATTCCATGATGACCACCAAACTTATTGATTTTGATCAATATAATTAGAGAGTTCACATGGAAACTAGATCTTAGAATGGGTATCATTTTCCACCCACAAATAAAGGTTTTGAGGTTACATTTCGTAACACACCATAGGAAGTAATGTTATGCTACCAAAATTCCCACAGGGAGACTTGAAACCATTATTCTTTTCCTTCCACCATCTATGATATTTTATTGCACATCCCTACCCACTTTTTACATTAGAGCACACAATGAGACAAATGACCCTCCCAAACCCAATCCCACAAACCTGTTGATTCCATGCCTTTGTCATGCCTTTCCTTTGCATGTCTTTGCATGCCATGCCTTGCATTTCCGTGCTTTTGCAGGCCATGCATTGTCTTGCCTTGTCATGCCATGGTATGGTATGGTATGCCTTTCCTTTCCTTGTCAAGCCATGGTATGGTATGGTATGGTATGTCTTTCATTTCCTTGCCTTTTCATGGTATGGTATGGTATGGTATGCCTTGCCCTATCTTGCCTTGCCTTTCCATGGTATGGTATGGTATGGTATGCATTGCCTTGCCTTGCCAAGCCATGGTATAGTATGGTATGGTATACCTTGTATTTCCTTGCCATGGTATGGTATGGTATGCCTTTCCATGGTATGGTATGGTATGTCTTCCCTTGTCTTGCAAAGCCATGGTATGGTATGTTATAGTATGCCTTGCTTCGCCTTTCCATGGCATGGTATGCCTTTCCTTGGTATGGTATGGTATGGTATGCCTTGTCTTTCCTTGACTTTCCATGGTATGGTATGGTATGGTATGGTATGTCTTGCCTTTCCTTGCCTTACCATAGTATGGTATGGTATGATATGTGTTTCCTTGCCTTTCCAAGCCATGGTATGGTATGGTATGTTTTTTCTTGCCTTTCCATGGTATGGTATGTATTTCCTTGCCTTTCCATGGTATGGTATTGTATGATATGCCTTGCCTTGGTATGGTATGGTATCCTTGGCATGGTGTGATATTCCTTGTCTTTCCATGCCATGGTATGGTATGGTATGATATGTCCTTCCTTGCCTTGCCACAGTATGGTATGAAATGGTATGGTATAGTATGGTATGTCTTTCCTTGGTATGGTACTATATGGTATTGTATCCTTAGCATGGTATGCCATTCCTTGAAGGAAAGGTATGACATGCCTTGAAGGCAAGGCAAGGAAAGGCATGTGAAGGCATGGTATGTCATGCCTTGTCTTTACTTCACTTTCCATGTTTTTCCATACCATGTCTTGCCTTTCCATGCCATGCCATGCATTTCCTTGTCTTCACTTGCCATGCCATGCCTTCCCATGCCTTTCCTTGTCATGTCATGACATGCATTGCCTTCACTTTGCATGACATGCCTTGCCATTCCATGAGATGGCTTGTCTTTCCATGCCATGCCTTGTCTTTCCTTGCCATGCATTTCCATACAATGCCTTGCCATGTCATGTTTTTCCATACCATGCATTTCCATGTCATGCTTTACCATACCATTCTTTTCCATGCCATGCCATTCCATGTCTTGCCTTGCCTTCACTTTCCATGCCTTGTAATACCATGCCTTTCAATTCCATACCTTGCCTTTCCTTCACTTGTCTTGCCATGACTTTCCTAAATAAACAAGTTTAATACCTAAATAAACAAGTTTAATAAGTAAATAATGCATGTACTAAATAAACAAATTTAATACATAAAAATTACAATCAAAAAATTCATTAAGCAAGTAATTCTACAACTTGTTATCCCATATATCTTAGATAAAAATATTTGCATGAGAATTTCAACGTCATGAATAATATCTCTTTATTCATATATCTAAGACATCTTCATAGTTTTCAAACATGGATTATTATAATTAATACATGGATTATTATAATTAATAGGATTTACCGATTTTCATAATAGTCAAACATGAATTATCATAGTTGTCAAACATGGACTATCATATAAAATAATAGAAAGAATCTTATCATCCATTGTAGATATAATAAGACACAATGATATTGCACCTTTTCTCTTATCATGGAGGTTGATAAATCCTTTTTGAACATAATGCAATAAATTTGTTGATTAAAGTAAATATTCCATGTTTTTCTCCCAAGTTTCATAATTTATACATGAGAAATGTGGTCGAATCGACATTAATCTGTTCAATATTCCATCTATTTTTCATCTGTATTGGGCTTGATTTGCTCTTCATCAGGTATGGTTTGCTCGATTACAACTGGAAATACTTCATATTCTTCGGGAAAATACACTGCCTCTGTCCTTTGATTCTTCCTCTCAGGAACAACTTAATTCTCCTTTGCTGACCCATGAGAGTAGCAACCAGATTAATATAGTGACGCCCCACAACTACAGTAGCGATACTTCTTCCATGCAACAACACTGCGATTGAACAACAACAATTTATCTTTGAATAGTGAATGAATTGGCTTTGGGAAATTCTCCACACAAACAACATTCCACGCTCAGCTATGCAAATCACTCATCATGCTCTACTGTCACGTTCCTCTGAGATACTTCCTCTATGCACTCCTAAACAAAAATGCAGCGATCTCCAGCAAACAAAAATGAAGTGAGTCACCAATTGGCTTGGGAGAACTCCGTACACATCAAACAGGTTTGAACTTTGTACACAACAATTTGGTGTTCAGAAAATGCAATGACTCCTATCTCATGACCTCGGAGACACCATTCCGCTCCAACATCTCTTGAGACTGCGAGCAACAATTCAATTTTCTTTCACTGGAGACAACAGGTTTAAAAACTTTCTGCGAGATATCAGTGGCTCTAAACAACGGCGACGGTAGCTCATGGTGGTTGGGCATATCGACTCATCATTGGTGGATAGTCCAATGGCGAACACGCCTAACCAGGATTTCCTCTCTTTCATGCGAGCATTTTCCTCTAGCTGGCGACCTCTTCAATCCATCAAATGTCATGCCACGCTGCTTCTATGTGAACCGACCCTCTGATCGAATTCCACGAAATGGAAGATGCTATGAGGGAAGACACGAAGGGATCGGATCCCAGCAGACACTAATTAATTGTCAGTGTTGCTGCTATTATCTCAATAACACCAGTCCCGTATGCTTCACGCTGAATCACACAGAATGCCTCCAGCAGTTAGAAAAACACTTGCACACTTAAAAATGCGTGCCCTCTGGTGCACGGATAAGATCTACGTCACAGATCAGCTCTGTGGTACACGACAACGACTCTTTCCCTTCCTCCGTCTTCACACGTCCACAGATACAAATGCAGACAGCGGGTTTTCTCCGAGTTGTGGCACCAACAAATGTATCTCCTCACATGAGCTCAGGTACCAAGTTAAAAACAAAGCAATTAAACACAACGGTTCACTCTCATAGAAAGCACTCACGACCCTCCCACGCAGAACAGAAACACAGTCGCATGATGGCAGTGGGTAGACAAAGGTGAGACAATGATTCCCAATAGGTGTTCCAATCCAGCCTTCACTAGGCACAACAACCGGCTCCTCCAATCCAGCTGTCACGAGGTACTCCAATCCAACTTTCACGATGGCAATTCCATCAAGCGGCTCCTTCACACTGCTACAAACATCAATTTCCTCACACTCCAAGTCTTTGCAGATCACACCAGGGGGAGCAGGTTGCACGCACCTAATTACGTAGTGGCACGATTAAGATTATGTGGGTCACTCTTCTCACGTGGATGGCACACGTAGATAACAATTGCAGGTCACCTTTCCACTCAAACATGCTCTTACGCGGATCACAACTGCTGCAACCTCACACTCTAATCTGCGCTTTGATATTAACTTAGAAATCAGAGATTAACACAGCGAAACAGTGAGAAAATATGCTAGTTGAGAACAAAATTCTGTCTTGGGAGATACTACAGCGAAGAGGATTCGGTGGACCGGGTATATGTCTCTTATGCAAACTAAATGTTGAAACCACATAGCATCTATTCTTGGACTATGTGTTCACGGTGGAAGTTTGGAAGCAGATCAAACTGGCCATAAATTTTGCAGGCAGTTGGGCTGGAACAAATATCAGTGATTGTTTCAAGGGCTGGAAAGTTTTAAATTTTAATGCACAGTCCTTACCAGCTTTGATATGTTGGTACTGATAAATTGTGAAGCAAGAAATGCAGAGAGAAAGAATAGAGCATAAATAGTAATCAATATATTGAGAATGTAAGGAGAAAGTACAAGGAGAAGAGTTAACGAAGAAGTTAAGTGCAAAAGGAAAATAGCTGAGCTAAATAGGCTCAAGCAAATCAAGAAAAGAAAGTACAGCTGACAGTGTACAGTCATCCTGTTGAGGTTACATTATATTTAACACTCCCTCTTAAACTCAACAGTTACAAACATCACCACTGATTATGCCCAAGTGTTGTCTCTGAAAATCAAAAACAGATTTTCCTAGTGGCTTTGTGAAGATATTGGCGAGCTGATCTCGAGAACCACAGAATTGAAGTGCAATATCACCATTATTGACTAGCTCGCGGATGAAGTGAAAGCGAGTGTCAATGTGTTTGCTTTTCTTGTGAAACACATTATTTTTGGATAGAGCTATTGCTGAAGTATTGTCACAGAAAATAGAAGTTGGATTATTTTTTGTATGTGACATATCTTTCAATATTCTTCTCAACCACTCAGCTTGTCAAGAAACTGAGGTAGAAACGACATACTCTGCCTCTGTAGAAGATATTGATACAATTGGTTGTTTCTTTGATACCCATGAGATCAGGTTCGTGCCCAGGTGAAAAACATGTCCTGAGGTGCTGTTCCTGTCATCTAGGTTGCCTGCAAAATCACTGTCTGTGTAACCAGAAAGTTGATTACTATCAAATTTAGTGTACCATAAGCCAAAATTGAGAGTTCCTGCAATATATCTCAGAATCCGTTTGGCCATTTTCCAGTGAGAATCTTTCGGGGATTCCATGAATCTCGAAACAAGGCTAGTTGCATACATAATATCATGCCTAGTTGTTGTAAGATACAACAAACTGCCTACTAAACTTTTGTACAGGGTAGGGTCCACTGTAGGGCCTTCATGTTTCTTGCTCAATTTTGTGCCTAGGGGTATAGGGGTTTCTGTTGGATTGCATTCTTCCATGTGGAATCTTTTGATGATGTCTGCTACATACTTTTTCTTACAGACAAAAATTCCTTTGGCTGATTGATCAACCTCAATCCCCAAAAAATATTTCATGATGCCAAGATCTGTCATCTCAAACTCAGATTGCATGGCATGTTTAAAACTTGTTAACTCAAGATTTCCAGTATATATCATGTCATCAACATATAAACATACAATCAAAAAAATTTCATGCTGATCAGTTTTGGTGTAAAGAGTTGGCTCATTTTGACTTCTGCTGAAACCACTTTTGATCATATAAGTGTCAATTCTGTTGTACCAAGCTCTTGGAGCTTGCTTTAAGCCATACAAGGCTTTCTTCAAAAAATATACTTTGGTTGGCTTCTCTTGGACTTCAAATCCAGGTGGTTGATCGACATAAGCTTCTTCTTCTAAGAAACCATTTAGGAAGGTTGACTTGACATCCATCTGGTATATTTGCCATTTATGTTGGGCTGCTATGGCCAATAGAGTTCTTATAGTGTCTAACCTTGCTACTGGAGAAAAAATTTCACCATAGTCAGTACCAGGTTGTTGTGAGAATCCTTTGGCAACAAGTCTTGCCTTGTGGTTTTTGATCTGCCCTTTTTCATTGAGTTTAGTTTTGTAAACCCACTTGACACCAATATTTTTCTTGTGACTTGGCAAATCAACAAGATCCCATGTCTTGTTCTTCTCAATGGAGTCAATTTCTTGGTTCATGGCTTGAACCCAATGTGCCTCCTTAGCTACTTCTTTAAAATATGTAGGTTGACATGACATTAATGCAAAAAGATTGCGTTGTTCAAAATCATCCAACTGCTGATGGATTTCTCTCAAACTTCGAGTTCTCTGATTTTGAATTTCAGAGGATGAGTCTCTGTTGGAAGTTGAGTCATCTTGAGAATTTTCAGATCGTCCTTGTACCTGCAATCTTGGAAGAACAGGTAGAGGTATTTGCTATCCTGAATTTTCTGTGTTTTCAGAACTTGGCAGCAATGGATTTTGACTGTCCAGTTGCTGATTTTTTGATTCATTCTAGAATTGATTTTCCAAAAATTTTACATCTCTGCTAAGAATTAGTTTCTTGGAGATTGTATTGTAAATCCTGTAGGCTTTAGATGTTTCACTATATCTAGTAAAGATACATTTCTCACTTCTATCGTCCAATTTCTTCCTTAATTCAGAAGGGATGTGAGCATATGCTATGCATCCAAATGTCCTTAGATATGCAACATTTAGCTTTGTCCCACTCCATGCTTCTTGAGAGACTTTCATCTTTAGAATTGTGGTTGGAGATCTATTTAAGAGATAAACTGAGCATGCTACTGCTTCAGCCCAAAAAATATTTGACAAACTTTTCTCTTTGAGAAGTGTTCTTGCCATATTCATTACGGTATGATTCTTCCCTTCAACCACTCCATTCTGTTGTGGAGTATACCTAGTTGTTGTTTGCATAATAATGCCTTTTGATTTGTAGAAATTTGCAAATTCATTGGAGTTGTATTCTCCTCCTCCATCAGACCTGAGTGCTTTTATATATTTGTCACTCTGTTTTTCAGCTTCTGCCTTGAATTCTTTGAATTTTGCAAAAGTGTCAGACTTGTGTCTGAGAAAATAGATCCAGATTTTTCTGCTAAAATCATCAATAAACGTAAGAAAGTAAAAGCTACCACCTATTGACTTTGTTTGCATTGGTCCACATAGGTCATTGTGAACAAGTTCAAGATGTTGTTTGGCTTGAGTTGTGGATTGTGGAAAACTAGTTCTCTTATGTTTTCCAAGTATGCAAGACTCACATGGGGAATTTTGTTCTTTGAAGATGGGAAGACCTTTGACCATGGAGTGTTTCTGAAGAAGACTTAGACTCTTAAAGGGTAGATGTCCAAATCTTGTATGCCAAGCCATTGTTTCATTCAAGGTGGATGCACTTTGTGCATATGGTTGAATCGGATTTGCAGTTCTGAGTGTAAGGGGAAACATCCTATTCTGAGTCATGTGGATTTCATAAATCAATTTTCTGCTTGGGATTTTGTCATATATCTTGCAATATGCTCCCTCAAAGAGTACCTAATAGCCATGTTCAATGAGCTATCCTACACTTAGCAGATTATGTTTCAGATCTGGAACATGATAGACATTGTTTATGTATTTCTTTTCATTTTGTTTAGTAAGAATAGGTACATTTCCTTTGCCTTGAACCTTGACTAAGGAATCATTTCCAAGTGTAATATCAGATGAGATTGAAGAATCAATGCATGAAAGTAAATCTTTGTTACCTGTCATGTGATTGCTACATCCACTGTCTAGCAACCAGAGATCTTTAGGTTGTTCTTCAGACTTGTGACATGAGAGAAACATACCTTTTGAGGTTTCTCCCATATGATTTGACACATGTTCTCTGACTGAGAGATGATCTGTCTGTTTCTTCCTGCATTCAGATTCATAGTGCCCATACTTTTTGTAGTAATAGCATTGAATGCTTGTTTTGTCATTTGATCTTCTCCCTCTGCCTCTTTGAGGCTGAAAACTTTGATTCTAATTCTGTTTTCTGTGTCCTCCACTGCAATGAGGGTTACTGTGATTTCTCCCTCTTCCTTGGTGACTTCTGCTTCACCCTATGCCTCTCCCTCTGTTAAAGGAGAATTGCATTTTGAAAGCATTGGAGATTGACTCATCTGTGAGATGCAGTCTGGTCTCATGTGTCACCAGGGAGCCAATCGGTTCATCTGTTGAAAAATGTGACAGATCCTTGGATTCAAGCATTGTTGTAACAACCATTTTGAATTTCTTTGGTAAACTTATGAGGAATTTCTCAACTATGCGTTGATCAGTGATGGCTTCACCAGTCAATCTGATCTAGTTCACGATTCCCATGACTCTGGTCATAAACTAATCCACATTTTCAGACTCTCTCATTCTTAAAGTCTTGAATTGTGTCCTCAAGGTCTGCAGCTTCACTGTTTTAACCTTTTCATTTCCTAGGTAAGTTGATTTAAGAATGTCCCAGGCCTGTTTTGAAGTACCAACGCCTGTGATTTTTGAGAAAATCGAATCATCCATAGAATTTTGAATGCAGAATTTAGCTTTATTTTCTCTATTCCTCTGAGTTGCCTGAGTAATTCTCTGCTAGTTTTTCATGGCGGAAAGGTCTACTGGATCTGGTTCCACATATCCAAGATCCACTGGATCCCAGCACTCTTGTGCTTGCAAGAACGATCTCATTCGAAGAGACCAGAACTCATAGTTCTTTCCAAGAAGAATCAAACCCTGAGTTGGTCCTAAATTGCTAGACGTCGCCATATTTTAAAGAATTTAACAAAATAGAAAAAAAAATGTTAGAAAATTCCATATTTACTTGTTTCCCGCGTGTAAAACCAGGTCTGCTAATTTCTTGCAAGGACTTCGGAACTCTGCGATTCAAGATTTCATAAGTTTCAACTTCGCGAGTTTTGGCTTCGCAATTCTGACTTCGAGACTTCGTTATACGAGTCCTCAAAACTCTTGTCTCTCCAACTTCCGAACACCGAAACGCCGAAGAGAGCTTAACGGCCTTAGATTGGCCCTTGGTCTCCGTTCAATGTGACTATGTGCCTAAATGTTAAAGTGCTAACGACTTTTCGCGATTCGAAGAATAGCGATGCCTGTGCCGGTTCTTTGTCCCTCAATTTGCCGAAATCTGAAATATCCCGGTGCTTATTCAAATTCCTTTTCAAGATTTTGCGTTTCGGGACTTCCTGTTTCCCGATGTCAAGTATCCTTGATCCTTCGTCCTTCCAATCTCTGAAATTTCAATTTTTCGAAATGGCTTTAACAACAATTAGCCCCTTGAGCTATGCCTTGGTCCATGTGACCACTTACTCATAAGACCACAGTCTAGTTTCGGGGTTTCGCGACTCAAGCGCCCGATCTCCTATCCTCTTGACCCCTGAAATACCAATACGTGGAATGCCGAAATGGCAAAGTGTCATTCTCCTTTCGGAAAATCTCCCGAAATCCTGGATTGTTGCCACGCGTCTCCTCAAGATGGATGGTCCTCCTGTGTTTCTCGATTTCACGACTTGCGACCCCCGGTGACAAAAATCCTCTATCAACTTGAAACCCCGGTAGTCGAAATACCGACGGTTTCCTCGATCTCCGCTACGTGTCCCAACGAATGGATGGTTGTGATCTTTTCGGGATTTCGGGACTTTCGCCATGGAGTGTCTCGACGTTCATCAACAAGACCTCCGATATCCCGAACTCCGAAATGCCAAAATTTTGATGGCGCTTGGATCTGCTACCACCTGTCCTCTGAGTATGGACGGCTCACAATCCTTTCGGGATTTCGCGATTTCACGTATTGGGGTTTGGAGTGCAGTCTCCTTTGCTTGTCCAACTCCTGATTCCTGATTTTTTGATAGACTCAGATCGACGAATCACGATCTTTCTCGATCCAATGGTCCAAAATGACTCGAGAATTCACGAATTCTCACTGCAGTCTTCTGACCTTTACACCCTGCGAGTCAGCGAAATGTCGAGATCTCGCCACGTGTCCTCCTTGATGGATGGTCCTAATGATTTCGTGACTTCGCAAGTCGAAATTTCTCCTCTGCACTCCAGAGGACTAATCCTCGTGCACTTTCTCACGGATCCGACGATTATCGGTCCTCTACGCAAAATCCAACGACTGTAATTCTTTCACCTTTTCTGCGCTCTCCTCGTCCCTTCTGGACTGAATTTTCACCTCAAATCTGATCGCAAGACGGATCTTACGGCTGCGATTGCTCGTTCTTGGATGCTTTCGCGAGTTCTTTGCTATTCTTGCAAATATTTTCTCCTGTGGAAGAAAATTCGTGAATCTTTCACAGATTTGAAAGAATTTCACGAGTTCATTGAAGCTTATTGTTCTTTGCTGCAATCTTTGATGGAGGAGAGATATTTCCCGAAATTCTTTTAACGATTCTGCCTCCTGCAACAATCTTTCACAAATTTGAACGAATTTCTTTGAATTCTTCAAATGTTCCTGTCTCCTGCAACTCTTCTTCGTGAATCTTTGACGAATATGAAATTGTTCACGATTCTTTAGAGTCTCTCCTTCTTCAGTCTCTGCTTCCTCGATCTTTTGACTGTACAATGCTCTGCTTCCTCGTGTGATCTTCCTACGAGGATCTTTTGAGAGTATTACGGACAACTCTCCAAGCCTTGTGAAAATTTTGTGTCGTGTGCTCTAGTGATCCTTGTAAGCTCTGCGCTATGAGGATCGTGTTGCTCTCCAGCCTGTGTGAAGAGGCTTACTGCTGAAGGTCTGATACCATGATAAATTGTGAAGCAAGAAATGCAGATAGAAAGAATAGAGCAAAAATAATATTCAGTATATTGAGAATGTAAGGAGAAAGTACAATGAGAAGAGTTAACGAAGAAGTTAAGTGCAAAAGGAAAATAACTGAGCTAAATAGGCTCAAGCAAATCAAGAAAAGAAAGTACAGCTGGCCAGGATAGTCGGCAGTGTACAATCAGCCTGTTGAGGTTACATTATATTTAACAGGAACATTTGGCCAGAGGGAACCAGGTAATATTTGAAGAAAAAGAACCCTCGGCTCTGAAGGTGGCCTATATAACTCTCTAACTCTCTTTTCTTGAAGAGAACATACACATGCGCTGAATGCACAGGCCCGGAGAACAAAATTCACACAGGCAGATTTGGGAGGTGTTGTTGGATGGTTTGATGGAGCGGCTGCCTCTTTAGGTTTAAACAGTGGAGCAGGATGAGTAATTAGAATCAGTGAGCAACACAGTTTCAAATGGTTTTTTAATTGTGGTCAGGGCGCTAACACCATAATGGAACTACTAGATGCTTAGGCACTGGTCACCTTGGCTGATAGGCTGTCCATAAAGACGATTCATATCATGAACAATTCTAAGATCATTATAGAATGGATGCGAGGGAAACGTTATTGGATGGGACTGCACGACTTTGGAGCCTTCTGTGGATGATGTATGCTCAGTGTATTATTCTGGTCGATGAATACTTGACCTCTGGACAGAAGGTTTTTGTGTTTTTTCTGGAATGGAAAGGTTACTGAATAGTCAACATTACCCCCAATGTATAATGGATTTTTTTTTGTGACTATTTGATGCAGGAGCATAGGCTCATGAAAATGAAGTCACCCATGACTTCATCAAAGTTGAGTGAATCAAAGGAGACCTAGGGTCTCACACTTGTGTAATTTGTTATTTTGGATAATGGGCAAGGATTCTAGATCCTTTCCACTTGTAAAAGATGAGATAGGGTTTGTTAATGGTTAGTGAGTCACTGATGACTCGTAGGGGTCAGTTGAGTTTATGAAGGACTCTGTTCCTTAATCATAGGATCTGGAAACATAAATCCATTGTAATATAAATACAAGTTTTGGTTGATGATTAGATAGTTGAACCTAGTTTAATCCAGTTTATCCTAGATGAAGGTTAGCTCATAGAAGCTTAGATTAGCTTGATGTTAGCTCGAGGAAGAAGCTTGAATGTAGATGAAAAGGAGAAGCTCAGAATCTAATTTCTGGAGCATGCACAGAGATATATCTCTGGTTTGTAAAGATCTATGGGAGAATTCAAGTTGTAAAGAAGGTTTTATTACTCTGTTGAATTCAATTTCAGTATTGCAGTAACCTAAATGTGTGAATTGTTTACAGATTATATCCGGTCATGGTTTGAATGAAATCTGAATGCATAGGATGATCAATCCTTTATTTTTCTGATTGATATGATAATAGTTTTCTGATTGATTTAATGGATGAGATCCATCAATTTTAGTAGAGGAGCATCGAGGGCAAAAGATATTGCAGATGACTGTAAGCTGTAAAGGACGTTACAGTGGGGAAACGCCAAATCCATATGGGTATTCTGTTAACATTGTGGTTGAGTAGATTTGAATCAACGATTGGGAACATAGCGGGATCGATGAGTGGAACATGGACGGTGCCGATCATCCGAGGAGATAGATGGCCGAGATCAGAGCGGAGATTGAAGGTGAGAGATTAACGGTCCGGATCGCAACGGAGATCGAAGGTTCAAAGTTCGAGGAGACTTTTCATTCTCCGCTGAGAGATACGTGTCCATCGGTGTATGGGAGCAGAAATCCAAAGGAAGGTACAATTTGTACTTTTCGTGATTTTCCGTTGGGAGCTACGTGTCCGCCGATGTATGGAAGCGGAATGTTATGGTAAGTACGGGAAAAGGCGTCAGTATGTTTTCCGTTGGGCTATGGTTATATTGGGTGGTTGTAAGGTGCTTGGCATCATGTATGAAAATATTCCCGTTGGGTGCTAAATAAAAACTAAAGTGCCGAGCATAGTGACAGATAACTAAGTTTAGTGCTGTCAAAGAATGGTGAAAGACCATATTCTAGGTATATTCCAGTACAGTAAGTTGTGGAATCGAAGATCTGCTTCGACATAGTAGGTGGTGCCTGCGTCACTATTAATTTATATTCTTAATTAAATATAAAGTGATTTTTTATTTTTATTTTTGTAGAAAAGAGAAAATATGCTCACAAAACCATAAAAAAGTACACACATTTATAGCTAAAAGATGAAATACCAAACTTGGAATGCTTCCTTAAACCTGTGGATCTCAAACCACATGTATACCAAACTTAAACAAGCATACAACTTCCTACCACAAATCCTCCTAATTTCGACATTATTCCAACAAGTTGGAGAAAGAATTTATGAAAGCTACTTGGAATGTTCCTTTAGGTAAGAGGTGCCAGAATAAGGTTCCTTTGAGTCATAGAGCCGCTCTAATGAAACTTGTTAGGACAAGGTTCCATTGGGTCATGGAGTCGCTCTAATGAAATTTTTAATATATTAAGGGAGTAAGCCACTTTCTTTTTTTTAAATGTGAAGAATATTTTGAATATTTAAAAGGGAGAATATAATTACCTAATACTTCATAGCAGTATCCCTTGATTAAAATGTGAAGAATATTTTGAATGTTTAAAAGGGAGAATATAGTTACCTAATACTTCATAGCAGTATCCCTTGATTGTAGATGTTTGAAAAGCACATGACTCTTTGATCACATAGTTTCGTGTGGATACAATTTATCCCATAATTTATTTTAAGAATGTTTATTTTAAGAATGTAGGTTATATGTTTGAAGAGATAGAATTATATATATTATTTATTCATTTTTCTATATAACATAGTAATACAATTTATTAGTTTTATTTAGTTATTTGAACTATTCTAAAAAAATTATTAAATGTAGTTATTATTTATAGATATTGAAACATAAAAGTTCGTGAAATTAAATTTTTTAAATTTTATGCATATTGTGGTCATTTTATACATATGTTGTTTTTTTTTATAATTAATTTTTGAAGGTACACGTATGTATATGTTTTTATTTAAACCAATCTATATTCATTTTAATCTTAGATTTATTAAGAATTATTTTGAAATGAAAACCTTTACTCAAATTTATCATTATTGATAGATAGTTTGATAAATCCAAAATTAAGATAAATCTAGACTCATAAAATATTATTTTATTAAACAAAAATATTTTTTTTTAATTTCATTATTAATTTTGTTTTAATTTATAAAATATATTTATTAATAAATTTAATATATACAATATTATTATATATAAATTACATATTATATATATAGAGTTTTATCAAAATAAAATATTTTTTATTTATTTTTAAATAAAGGTTAACCTTATCTTAATGGTATAAAATATTTGTGTAGTTTATGATCTACAATATTTGATATTAATTTTAAAAAATAAGTGATTAAACCACTTAGTCATCCACTGATGTTATATGTATATTATATACGACAAACCATGTGAGTGTGAAAGATGTAACTATACAATAATTATTAATGATTTTGATGTGATATTTATATATATGATAAATTAAGTGAGTGTGAAAAATGTAACTATGCAACAATTATTAATAATTTTTTTAAAAGATATTATGAGACAATTTTAATAATTTTTTAAACATCCGAACATATATCGATTTTTAATTTTAAGTGATTAAACCACCTAGTCATCCACTCATGTTATATGTATATTATATGTGTGAAAGATGTAGCTTTGAACAATTATTAATAATTTTTTAAGAAGATGTTATGCGACAAAGTTTAATTATTTTTTTAAACTAGCATATGTCTATTATCAATTTTAAAAATTAAGTGATTAAACCAACTAGTCATCCACTCATGTTATAAGTAAATTATATATGATAAACTATGTGAGTGTGAAAGATGTAAATGCGCAACAATTATTAATAATTCTTAAAAGAGATATTATGCCACAATTCTTAATACTTTTTTAAGGCATCCGAACATATAATTTTAAAAATTAAGTGATTAAACCTGGTCATCCACTTATATTATATGTGATAACTATGTGAGTGTGAGAGATGTAACTATGCTACAATTGTTAATATTTTTTTAAGCATCCGAACATATGTCGATTCTAAGGACAACCCGTTTTAAGGTTACGATAACAAACGAAACTATTTAAAGGAGAAAGTCAAAGACCTAAGTTACATACAAAGATTAAAGGAGGCAATTTGTTAAATAAATTTTTTTTGTTGATGTCTAAAATATAATATATTTTGGATGAATATCTTATTCCACAAATAAGGGGTGTCATATACTAATTTAATGTTTAAGTAGATGGTAATTTATTATTATTATTATTTTATTGTAAAATTTATTTTGAAAATATAAAAAACAATCAAAATACATATTTTTTTTTTTATAGGAACCAATCGATACTATAAAACTAGATGCATGATCTCCATTTGACAAAGACTTAAAGTAAGGAGTTGACATTCGACAAGAGTCATATATATTCACCCATTTAAAAAAAATTATATGCAAACCAAAAATGACAACTCTACTACCTTACTTAACATTGGATCGAAACCACAACAAGAGAAAACAAGAAATATTATGCAAATCTACATATGATATTGTAGATAAATGTGAACATAATTTACTGGTTGTTTAATGAAGTTGTTAGAGAAGGTGTGAGAGACGAACATGTTAGAGAGAAACTAGTGCAAAGACCTGTAAAATTTGCATCGGAAATTGAAAATCGACCAGGAGATAATATATGTGAAATTGATAGGGCATTTGATAACAATGAGGGTTGCGTGTCCAGGGTGGATGTAATGGCACAATACACAACGTGCTAAGTCGTCGGGTCTCATGCTCTCGAATTTAATGGCTCTGTAATTCACCCAGGCTAGATGGTCATGCATGTTAATGGTGACAAGTTGGTAGATTGCGAGTTCAAAAAATCGCATGATTTGGGATCCTCGCACATGACCTAGCATTATGCTTCTCTTCATGGACAGAAATGCAATGAAGACCTGGTATGTCTAATGTTAATGGGTATTATGGATCAAGTGCACATAAATTGTCATGATAAGGCCATGATCGTTTTCATGCTTTGGATCTACTCCCTAAGGTAGTTTCATTATGTTCTCATCAGTATTGTGTCTATAACTTTGGTCTTTTTGTTTTACCTTCTTATAGACATAAACCTTGTACCTCCTTTGTTGGTTTGTCATGCGTTTCTAAGGTAGTTCTAGTTATTGTTTAGTTCTATCATGATTTTTTTTCCTGAAGAAGAAGACTAGGCGACCATGCCTGCACTAAAATATGAGGTTATGCTGGTAAGAGAGTTCAAAGAAGATGAGGAATATGAAAAACAATTGGGGGGCATAATCCTGGATCTAGGCTACACTGGAACTTGCAAACCCAAGTTTTACAGGACTTTGGAATTTTACTGGCACACAAAAACAGTGATGTCTTTGGTCACACTACCTAGAGATGAATATTTTCGCAAGTTGAAGCATCACATGGAGACTCTTAAGGAGAAAAACACTTATCTTCTATTGCTGGTCACCTCGATTGCTAAACCTCATGGAGGCTCCTTTCAACCTCCTTCTATGAGCCAACCATCGGAAAAGTCCTCTGATGTGGCTACTCACCAGAATGTTGCGGGTCCACCTTTCTCTTAGTTCCTCATGCAAAGGATTAACATGTTTTACAACTTTTTCAATATAGTTATGTTCCAAGTTTTTTTGTGTCCAAGTGATAGGTAGTTTTATCAATTTTATTATAAATTGTTGGTCACAAAGAATTAAGGTCTTAAGACATATTATGTTACTTCTTTTATCCTCATTTCCCCCTGGGGTAGGCATTTTTCCTTGGTCTTTCTTGGTCCAGAGGACTGTTTTGGTTTTATTGGCATTTGAATTAGGAATCTTTGTATATTTTTTCCATATTAAAATAGTTTCGTCTTACAAAAAAATGTATGTTAGTCAATATGATATAAATGTGTTCCGTGTAATTTTTTTAAGAAAAAAATCGCAGTGAGAGAAGATAACTTGTGATATACTAATAACAAGGTGAATAGCAGCGATGTTGCTAGTCCCTACCTTAAGGGAATAAAAAAGAAAATAATGTGTTGTATGCATGAATTATTTGTCCCGCAATTGGGGAACATTGGGGAACATCGACATCATCTTGCTACTCCTTGTTGTGTACGAATATAAGATAGTAGTTGCAGATGAGTAGGGGATTTCATAGATCTGGATGGGGAAATTTTATATATCTACTCGCGCCAACTCAGGTAAACTTATATATCTACTCGCGCCAGCTCAAGAAAACCGTATTTATCTACTCGCACTGACTCAAAAAACTTTATTTATCCCAATGTCAAAGGGGCTTCAAAGAAAATATTCCTCGTAATGTCACATTAGAAAAATCTAAAATACTAGTGTGAAAGAGCGCTTAGGCAAATATTCCTCTTGTCTTATATATTGTATGATAAGAATGTGCAACATGGAGATAGACTCAACACTACGTTCAAAGATTTGGGGTTGATCATGTGGATAGTTTCATAAAATTCATCAACAATAAAACCCAAATTTAATAGTTGGCTCGCTACGAGTTTTATTGTAAAAGGAAGATTCCTCACTGGATTGAAATACGTGCTATGCTAATTATTCTTTGTGCTACATCGATGGAAATCCATTCAAACGATCCTTTAGCTAACCTAATACCCAATCTAAATCCTCTATATAAACACGCAATGCATACGACGAATAGGGTACATGAGATTAGAATTCAATACAGAGCAGAATGGTTAACGTGCTCATGCTCATACAAGAAGGATTCGAGCGTCTCCATCGACAAATAAAGATAATGAAAGACGATGAAATGGTGATGAAGCTGCGGAGTACTATTTCTGTGAAGGAAATACTCATTGATTATCCAAGTCATGGGATATTCGAGGCAACCTCCTTTGGTGGACTTGGGATCTGTTGTCTTCCTCTTCCAGAAAGGGAAATACTTGTAGTTGGTTATGTAATGTACTCAGAATTTGCCAATATATATATTTGTTTTTCTGAGAAACATTTATCTTCAATTTATTCTAGAGGACTTGTAGTTAAGAGAAGTAGGTATTTATCATCATTGTAAATATCTGCGAGATTCATATGTTCTGGCTATCAAAACGATGAACGATCACTTCATGAACATTTCTACTCCAACTTAACTCATACTGAACATAAATTCTATACGAATAATCTCTACATTTTAACATCCATCCTTTTATAACCCTGCCATCCTAATGCTGCTATAAAACTTATATAACTATGTTGTATTAGACTTGGGAATTCACAAACTTATACTCTTCCCTAAGCATAGGCTTCCAAGCTTGCGCGCAAGGGCAAGCTCATTTGACTTTTCAAAATAAAAACTCATATACCATAGGCTATAATCACATTACAAAGGGGTCGGGGGTGCACACTCTTAGTGAAAAATTTATCGTCTTAGCTTAAGGTGTTTGAAATTACTTCACATGGCCAGATAAATCAAACAACTCCCCTGTGATTTCTGGTTGTGTATAGATCTTTCGGTTACTATTAACATAAGGGTTTTAATAACAATCTTAACCCTAACAAATCATTTAACCTTGCCTTAACTGAACGATGTCTTAATTGAATGATGGAAGTTAGAGTTTGATGGTCCAGTGTGTCATGCCATGAGGAACTGTACTTTACTTCGGTTCAACTTAATACGAAAAGAAGGGTTCTTGTCAGTCGTGAGTTAAACCTATGAACCGACCATTAATGGAGACCCTATGAGTGTGAAACCCGATGGTTATCACTTGACCCTTCATCCAGTATGATCGTTGCATCTCTGCCCTATCACATGGCCAGAGCCAGTCCTCGTACTACCACCATTTACTCTGCGTAGTAAGGGTTTACAGGGCTAGATGACTTTTTTCGTCTTTGTGAAGTTTCTGAATTAGCTCTGTGTTTTCTCAGCGAGGGAGGTCGGCGACTTGGAGAATTTTTACCTGGTGGAAGAATCCAACTCTACTCGACCGCCTTGGTAAGTTCACAATGCTCCTGTGTTCTATTAGTTGGATGGAACCTTCGGGGTTTTCGTTATAGTGGAAGGAAACCCTCTGTACTGTAATTCTTATTAGGAATTTTAGTGAATGTTTTATTTTCCATTATCGTTATTCTCTTCTTAACTCCCTGGACTGTTCTCAGTCCTGGATAAGTAGACTTCACTGTTGTTTTATTCCAAATCCTTTCGGAACCTTCTCGGTACTCTGCCTTTTTGTTTCCGGCTTCCAAAATCTTGCATAGGCATTTTATCAGGGGTTAACATATTTTCATTTACTTATGGGGTTTTTCATTGTCCCTCTATACTCGTTTATGGGTTGCCCTTATCTTTATGCGTTGTTACCTAGTGTTGAGCCTCTGTGAGACCACGTAGGAGTTCTAGTCCAGAAGTTAACTTAATAAGGTAGAACCCACGCTGTGTATTACATGTTATATTACGTTTTGCTTGGGAATACACCATTCTGTAGATTCTAACAGGGCACTAGCTGACTCTTACGACTGTAATGTCTTTCTAAAGGATTTTTTGTATTACCAATCAATATATAAAATAACTTGGGGACTCTTGGTACCGAACAATTTGTTAAGTACCCTGTAGCATGCAATCATTAGAGTCTGAGATTAAATTGGGGTTAACATCTTTCATTCTGATAATATCGTTGTCTGTGTGGAAAATACCATTCGAAGCTTGGCATACGACCCTAATACTAATATTGTATTAAATATTTGAGCAATACATTCTCTTCGGCACAAATAATCAATCCATGTTTAGACTTTGATAAACACATTTGGCATAAAGTATTTAACTCTGTGTTTATAATTTGACCAATGCATTCAGCCTACTTATACTGCGCAAACTCATGTAGTTCGGATTTTCAATGTTAATGTTGTTTATTTATTTCATTTACTGAAGAGTTTCACTTAGACGATTTGGTACCCAATTCTAATGATGGGACCCTATTGTTGCGAGGGTACCCATCAGGGGGTTATTAGAACACCTTCCCCTTCAGCCTCGGGCGTCTGTTCAACCAAAACGTGAAAGGGAAAGGACATCAGGGTTTCTGAGTCGCAAGTTAAGTGAAACCCTGTATAAACATTTCATGTCTTAAAATCATTCTATTGAAGGGTACACTCGTTATGCTTTTGTTGAATTATTACTAATAATGAATTTGTGTTTCCTTGCAGGGACATTCGACCATGCAAAATTTCGGACTCAGGCCCCTACCATATGCACAAAAGGTATTCGGGTTCCATTTCATTGCTCTTAAGAGAGTGCCCTAGATTTCTAAGGATAGATACGATTCCAAAACTAGAATGCTATCACCGTGAGTCAATTTTTTCATTCATGACGATGGCTGATCGATTATCTCTGTAATTGCAGTTTAAGGAAAGACATAAACACCAAAACTCTATTGATGTGTCATAGGATGATGTGAGCAGGACTATACCATTGTTTAAAATTGAATAGTCGACTTAGATGGGAGTTCTATCAGTCAATTCTTTGTTTCAGTCTGATACTTAAAAAAAAGTTGGGATGATTATATTATTTGTTAATATAGTTGTGCAATTCGAATTTAGCGAAGGAATATATGTACATACAAATTGTAGGTGTTCAGAATATCTGTCTTTCGACTCATTGAGTTTTCGTTCCTCTATTATTGCATTTCCAGAACTTCGTATGCGATTTGTTAGACTATTTGTTTTCCCTGATATTATCTTCTTTTCTAGATCTTCATTTGTGACTAGATAGACTATTCATTTTCCTTCATTTGATTTCCAGAAATTGGTTTATGACTAGTTAGACCATTCATCTTCCATTATATTTTAGTACCTGTTGGTATGCATACACTGGCATTTAGAATGAATCATGCAAATTTGTATAGTTATATATATATGTGTGTGTGTGTGTGTGTGTGTGTGTGTGTGTGTGTGTGTACACACACACACACACACAC
The DNA here is from genome assembly GCA_009831015.1 of Picea engelmannii. Taxonomy (NCBI): domain Eukaryota; kingdom Viridiplantae; phylum Streptophyta; class Pinopsida; order Pinales; family Pinaceae; genus Picea; species Picea engelmannii. Next base: position 1,148,997 of record ML785939.1, read on the forward strand.
ACACACACGCGCGCGCGCGCGCAATTACTTCCTATTGTATGTAATCAATTCCAACAGTAATTAAATCGATAGACCAGTTCGTCTAGAATTAAGGGATGACCCTGTAAACATTTTAAAGCTCATATTTACTTCTAGAATAGCGTTCGCACAATCTAAAGTTTTCTTGCAAAACGAAAATAACTAGATGTATATGATTCATCGATTTGGTAGTGATTTCTAGCACAGTATAATGAAATAGTATTCTATTTAACACAACTATATTTCCTAATACATTTCCATAATTCAATTTCATTCCAGCCAAGATACTTAGAAAGGTTTTCTCAACAGTTACAGTTAAACTGTAAGGGTTTATCCTACATTTTATTTCATTCCTTCAAAATTTAATAAAACAGAGTAATTCATTCATATTTAAACAGATGCAAATCTATGAGCCAATAATTCCAAATAACATTTGAATAGAGAAGGAGTAGGACATATCTGAACAATTGTCGAACAACAAATGGAACAACCAAGTTCCTCCCAACCATAGAACAGAACTTCCAATTCACTTGTCTTGTTCACCCCCTAGCTTGACCATGAATCCATGAGGGAGAACTCAAAACTCCTTCTCAACAATAGTCCTTCAACTTCAGTAACTTCTCCTTGCCTCACACTCAGAAATCAGTGTTCATAAAAACAAGATATCATTCTTTTCCCAGCATACTAGGCAACGTCTTGCCTCCTCTCATATGTTATATATCCAAAGAAATTGTGCCTAGGTCTTTTACCCCTTGGAAATTTTTGCATCTTTCCAAACCCCTGATTTTCAGGGGCTTCTAATGGCCAAATACTTTATTTTCCATTTGTTGTTGAAGGTGAATCCCCCTGTGGACAAGTGTATTCCCTCTTGGCCTCTAGGCTCCTAAGGCCAAGACAAAAAGGTGCTTAACATGGACACCAACCTCCTTTTAGATATAGTCAAGCCAATGAATGAAAGAGAAGGAGAAAGATATGTATCTTATTAGCGATGTTTGTCCTTGCAAAGTCCTGGCTGAGCTTTGATCTTGAGCTCCCTGATAGATCCTGTAGGACAAACAAAGGTACAAAAGACTTCCTACTCTACTGATATTAGCTCAATCATAGATCCATCTACTGCAGAAAAACTCATATGGAACAAGCATAAGTTTGAAAGAAACAGGCCAAGCATTGATTGTTAATGAGAACAAGTAAAAGTACTTATAATCCTTTGAATAAAGGTGCAACAACTTCTTCCAGTTCTCCTTGTCCAACCCCTTTGCTCAAGTAATCTCCATTGATTGCTTTGATGGCATCTCACTCATGAGATCATAAGTTTGATGTAATTTCCAATCTCCATTGTTAATACCTTCTTATGAGATCATAAGTTAGGTATAATTCTCAATATTCCTTGTATTTTGTCAATACCACTTATATGATCATAAGTTTGGTATCAATCTCTAGTCTCCATCGTACCTTTCACCATGAGAAGGTCTCCTTATATAACCTTGGAGAGGTCCAACCACTTGAGAGATATTTGGGATGAGTTGAGGATTCTTCTCGTTCAGTTGATGATCTCCCCTAAGATCATGCCTTGACCATCTATTTGAATCCAACTACCTTCAGGAATTGAGGGATTCTTCCCTTATTTGCCTCAACAAACCCATATTTTGCTAAAAAAAGGGTAGCACTCCCCCAAAAGGGTGCACAGGGCACTCAAGCACTCCCCCAAAGAGGCTCGGGGAGCACCAACACTCCCTGACAGTGGGTAGGGGAGCGCTCCTCTCCAAAAGTCATTTTTTAGTGGTTCTTTCAATGTCAAAATGTTTGTACTCCCTGTCAAGTGATTTTTCTTCTTTAAACTAGTCTTTGGGGTGTCTTAAGTGTCTTTGTGATGTCGTTAGAGGCATGACATAGGCAAGATGGCAGTATACTATTTGTGACACTTACAACACTTGTAGTTAAGATGCGACACTTGCAGACAAGATGCAACACTTACAACACTTGTAATGATGACACTTGCGACATTATCGAAGTGAGTAATTTTGAGGTGTAACAGATTGCCCCCCAAAGTACGAAGTTAGAAGACAATGATGACTGAAGTACTTTGTAGAATTTTTCGAGCAAGGGTATGGACGTACAGAAACTGAAAAAAGCTGCACACAACCATCAAACAAATAATATGACATGTTTCAAACCCAAGGCAGGCATACCTATGCTTGAGTGATAAAGACTTTTAGGTATGGCTGCCATAAAATACACCGTGGATCCATAATTATATTGACAAAATGGTATAGCCACTGCAGATACAATATGGATCTATACTCCTATGACCTGAACTAATCGTAGCCACAAAGAATACACAGTGGATCTACGAGATGACAAGACATAGCCATGACCAATACAAAGTGGATCTATGTAACAATATATGTGTCATAGTTCAAAAGAACTCCTTCACAACCTAGGCAAAGTACATATAAGAGTAATGACTCAACCTAGGGTCTGGTTACCGATCCCGATGTAGTACGAATCTAACCATGTGAATAGATGTCTTGATGTCAAACATGGGAGAAACCACTTGATTACCAGTCAATGATGTAAACCGTGAACAAGTGTGAGGGAGATCACCATTGATGTCAATGATTCCCAAGGTACTCTAGTACATACCGACGAATGTGAATGAATGAGATGAAGTCGAACATCCATGGAATCATTCGATCAGGGGTCAATGATGCAAACCTATTGTCGGACACGAGGAGGCCTGCCATTGAGGCATGCAGGTCCCAAGGTACTAACTAGTTTCTAAGCCTAGTTCCTGGATAATGTGTTGAAGTCGACAGGGATAGATTCATCAAAGGAGGGCCTTGATGTATCCCCCATCAATGACACGAAACTGACACGGGGATGTAATTGGTAGATCAAATGAATATGGAATGACATGGGTATTGAAATAGGATATTTGTGATGGATGAATCTCGAGGCAAATACTTCCCTTGAACACTGAGGCACAACAGTAGAAACTTGACATGGACCAAAACATGATAATGCAGTGGATATGGTGACTTTCGTCGGGTGACCCAAAGGAGTAAAAGAAACTCAGAGAATTGGCTCAGTGCAGAGGTTCAACGGGTTAAAATGCGTGCAAAGACAAAGTGTCATGTTCAAGGGCGACTGTAAGAGTTACTGGTAGTGTTCTCAAAAAACTGCTTGGCTTGCTTCTTTCAATTTTTCCCCCATCTAGATAGACGAGTACCTTTTTTTAAGTTAATGAACTCGAGGAGGGTAACACATGCTCGATATGAATCACCTTCGGTAATTCCCTCTTCCTTTGTTTAAGGAAATGGAAGAAGTAAGGGTTCGATCTCATATGGGCCCTTCAATGTATGATTGTTTAACGAGTCCAGAGAAGGTAAACTCAATGGTTTTCCATATTTATTGAGTCCGAAAACAACTTAAAGATGACTCCAATGTTTTCCTTTTTCGTAATGTTAGTCTCGCGAGGCCGAAAAAGAGATAAATTATCACTCGAAAGGCACCCTTTCAAACATTTTAATGACTGGGAAAGGAAGCAAGATCACTCGGAAATCTTTTCATGTCTAGAGAGTCTGAAAAGAGCTCAAAGATGACTCCAAGGGGTTCCTTTTTCATATATCCATGCGGGTCCGAAAAAGAGATAAAATTTTACCTGATTGCATTCTCATGTATTTACGAGCACGAGAAAGAACAAAGACTAAGCTTGGTATGCCCCTAGCTTGAAAGCTAGTGGCTTAACTCCAGAATGATCATCAAAGGTTGGAGACATGCCCTCCAAGATTCAATTCATTCACTGACTTTGAGGTTGTCACCAATTTTTGTACTAGATGGAGAAAAATGATACAGGTGGATGAAATGAAGGTTCAAATACGAGAGCTAATGAAAGACTTGACTCGACATCTACGAGATCTAGCGAAAGACTCAACCTGATAGGAGAGGTGACTGTTTCATTTTTTTAGCGAGTTTGACACAGGAAAAGAACTATGCTCAGAGCTCCAGGTTCAATCCCCAGATTGTTGTTTCATTTTTTAACGAGCTTGCTACAGAGAGGAAAACTATGCTCAAAGCTTCTGTTTCATTTTTTAACGAGCTTTCCATAGAGAAGAGAAATTGTGCTCATGACCTCTGCTTCATTTTTTAACGAGCTTGCCACAAAGAAGAGAAACTATGCTCGTGGACTCTCCTTGATCATGGCTTCCAATAGAATAACACGCTGGAAGGATACCATGCCAAGGGAAAAAACTCGGTCATGGCTTCCAAGAGATATTCACTAGATGGAAGAAAATCACTCTGGAAGGAACACATGCCGAGGGCCGCGAAAGGGGTAAGGAGATCATGCTCCAATAGCCCTACCGAATAGATCACCATGTCAACTACCAGATCCAAATCATCGGGATTCGAAGTCATGGGAGACAATGCCACATAATTGACATGTGGCGGGGGCGATACTATTGTCATGTAAGAACCATTCAGGGAGGTAATCCAGTCAGGACCGATGAATGAAAATTGATAAATAGTCACCATTCTTCCATCATGAGGGAAAGATATCACATGAAAAAGATTGGATACAATCTCTCTCAAGGAATAGACATAATCCCACCCAAGGAGTAAAGAGAAATCCAAGGGGTCTCGGACTACCATGACATCAATAAAGACAGTTTTCCCAATGGAGTGTTATTGGATAAATCCGTAAGTGCGGACACAAACCGATCTCCCTAGATCCACCTGGATCTAGAACAAAACAAGACAGAATGATACTCTTTCCCTAGATTTTAATTATTGAATATACTAAGAGGTAAGAATCATGAACATACCATATGATTGTTTCCTTTGGTATTTGTTGTTCCTGCTTCGCTCCAATGATCTCGTATAGTCAAGATCAAGACAATACAAACCAATCGAAGTGAAGAAAGCACATTTTGTTCAACAACTAATCTATGCATATGATCAAGGAGTTATACAATAAAGTGCAATTAACTTTATGGGAAAGGGACACATTGTTGTATTATATTGATGGAAAGTAAAACTTACAACCTGAGCCTTGATGTTGAAAGCCTCCTTTCGATGACCCTTAGTCCTGACACACACACTTGCTCACTTGCATGAAGAAGATCAACCACTTTTGATAAACTTGCTGTAATTCTCTAGCTGTTGTAGTATCAGCCCTTCACACAATCTTTCACAAATTCTCCAATATCTTCTTAACCTTGTTTGCTTCTAAATTTTCCCATGAGAATTCACTCAATATATAGCAGAGAATGAATTGGTTACTTGGATAAGAATGATCCCAAAATATCAGGAAATCCAGTACTTAGATAACCATTCGAATGCCATCTCATTCTTCTAGAAGATTCCCTTCTAGAAGCTTCGAGAATTCATATTTTTCCTTTCTTTAGAAAGTGTTCGCACCCTAGCATTTATACATAGTGGGAACCCCTTGCAGTCTGGCTTAAGGCAGCCTGCGAGAATCATGCATTCTCGCAGGCAAATGTATTGGCAGCCTGCGAACCTTCCGTAAAAATGATATTTTTGGAAAGAGATGAAGGTAACTTTTCTTAGGAGAAAGTTCTCATGAAGAGCCTGAGTGCACCATAATCAATACATCATCATGACGACCAAAATCATGGGTAACAGAATTCCCCCCAAAGTCTGAGATTGGAACCAGTGACAGTCGATAGACTTTGTAAGCTGCATGTGTGTATCGAGAACCAAGAGCACATCTAATCGGAAACCTGCGAACAATCAAGCATCTGCAGAATATCAAATATACCAATTCTGAGGTAGGCATTCCCATACTCAGATCACAGACTGATGACATTGTAGACATGGGTCATGGCCACCAAT
>ML785939.1:1165455-1202414 GCA_009831015.1 Picea engelmannii
ATATCTACACTAATACCAACAAAGAAGGGTGAGTAACTCTGTCAGTACCAATGCGACCTAGTGCTTGACCCTTGTGTGAGAAGGGCTTCCCAGGACAAGATGTTGCAAATGGATTTCAACACTCCCTAACTCAAGATACTATTATGTGTTTTGAGCTTTTGGAGAGTGTATCTCTCTTCCTACTCCAAAGCACTAGCCTAGCTAAATGTTGGTGTAAAAGAGCCCTAGAAAAGAGTTACTAGATAAATTTTATGATTACGCAATGTTTTTAAAAGTTGTTGTTTACTCAAAGGTAACAGAAGTGAAACTTATGTTGTATGACTCTGACCCAATAATGCAAGGATGAAAATGAAATGTATCACTTTACGTTCAATGAATCCTATATATGGGAGAGAGAGAAAATTTCCAAATCAACTTGAAACTACAATGCACAATTTCCTTTTCAATGTCAATGCAAACAATCAGTTATTGAATGACTATTCTCTATATTTCTCTTTTTCAATACTTCAACAATCTCTAAAATTTGATTTTCAATGTTCTGTGAATGACAAAAAACAATTTGATGAAAGAAAAATTTGTGTTCACTTTTCAAAAAGAACTCACACTATATCAATAAGAGATCAGAAAAGCAAATCATAAAAAATCAAGCAATAACAACCCAATCAATTCTTTCAATGAAAGAAAAAATACAAAGCAAACTAAATAGTCTTCTCAATGAAAATGAAAATGTGCTTTCATATCAATAAGCAAATGAGAAAAACCCAAGTAAAATTAACTTCCAACCAATCACTGGATCCCAACAATTCAAACACACTCAGAATCTAAAGTCAGAGAGAATGGTTTTGCCAAGAAGAGTCAAGAAATGAAAGTCAAGTCACCAATGTCAAGAAAAATCTTGAAACCCTAAAATTGTTCGAGCATGAAAACAAAAGCAAGAAATATATCAATCAAAGGTCCAAGAAACTAATAAGAGGTATTCTAACTATTCTAGGCAGTTAGAAAGACCAAACCTCCAAATCAAAAATTTTGAAAAAGATTGTTCGCAGACAAGCAGTATAACACAGTGCGAGAATCTATGATTCTCGCAGGCAACCTTTGAGCAAGGTGCGAGGACCTCACACTAAAACCTATGAGCAGGGTGCGAACCTGACCATTTCTCGTAGGCTGCAATGGAACGCAGTGCGAGAATTACTGAACATATCAAAAAATTTGAAAAATGAAGTAAAATTGCAAAAAGTTTCTGGACTCAGAAGGTCTATCAGGATATCTTGAAGACTCAAAGACTGATAGGACTGGAAAAAAATGAAACCAGAGCAAATGGCCATAGAAAAACACAACAAGCCACCAAGAAAATGGGATAATTCCCCAGCAGAGTCGCCAATTTTGTTATTGGATAAATCCATAAGTGCGGACACAAACCAATCTCCCTAAATCCACCTGGATCTAGAACAAAACAAGACAGGATGATACTCTTTCCCTAGATTTTAATTATTGAATATACTAAGAGGTAAGAATCATGAACATACTGTATGATCGCTTTCTTTGGTCTTTGTTGTTCCTGCTTCACTCCAATGCTCTCGTACAGTCAAGATCAAGACAATACAAACCAATCGAAGTGAAGAAAGCACATTCTATTCAACAATTAATCTATGTATATGATCAAGGAGTTATACAATAAAGTGCAATTAACTTTATGGGAAAGGGACACATTGTTGTATTATATTGATGGAAAGTAAAACTTACAACCTGATCCTTGATGTTGCAAGCCTCCTTTCGATGACCCTTAGTTCTGACACACACACTTGCTCACTTGCATGAAGAAGATCAACCACCTTTGATAAACTTGCTGTAATTCTCTAGCTGTTGTAGCATCAGTCCTTCACACAATCTTTCACAAATTCTCCAATATCTTCTTAACCTTGTTTTCTTCTAAATTTTCCCATGAGAATTCACTCAATATATAGGAGAGAATGAATTGGTTACTTGGATAAGAATGATCCCAAAATATCAGGAAATCCAGTACTTAGATAACCATTCGAATGCCATCTCATCCTTCTAGAAGATTCCCTTCTAGAAGATTCCCTTCTAGAAGCTTCGAGAATTCATCTTTTTCCTTTATTTAGAAAGTGTTTACACCCTAGCAGTTATACACAGTGTGAACCCCTCGCAGTCTGGCTTAAGGCAGCCTGCGAGAATCATGCATTTTCGCAGGAAAATGTATTGGTAGCCTGCGAACCTTCCTTAAAAATGATATTTTTGGAAAGAGATGAAGGTAACTTTTCTCAGGAAAAAGTTCTCATGAAGATCCTGAGTGCACCACAATCAATACATCATCATGACGACCAAAATCATGGGTAACATGGAGTCACCAATTTCTATTGAAGGTTAATCCCCCTGCGGACAAGTGGATTCCCTCTTGGCCTCTAGGCTCCTAAGGCCAAGACAGAAAAGTGCTTAACATGGACACTGACTTCCTTTTAGATCTAATCAAGCCAATGAATGAAAGAGAAGGAGAAATATATGTACCTTATTAGTGACGTTTGTCCTTGCAAAGTCCTAGCTAAGCTTTGATCCTGATCTCCCCGATAGATGTTGTAGGACAAACAAAGGTACAAAAGACTTCCTACTCTACTGATATTAGCTCAATCATAGATCCATCTACTGCAGACAAACTCATATGGAACAAGCACAATTTTGAAAGAAACAGGCCAAGCATTGATTATTAATGAGAATAAGTAAAAGTACTTACAATCCTTTGAATGAAGGTGTAAGAGCTTCTTCCAGTTCTCCTTGTCCAACCCCTTTGCTCAAGTAATCTCCACTGATTTCTTTGATGGAATATCACTCATGAGATCATAATTTTGATGTAATTTCCAATCTCCATTGTCAATACCTTCTTATGAGATCATAAGTTAGGTATAATTCTCAATCTTCCTTGTATTCTGTCAATACCACTTATAGGATCATAAGTTTGGTATCAATATCTTGTCTCCACCGTACCTTTCACCATGAGAAGGTATCCTTATATAACCTCTGATAGGTCCAACCACTTGAGAGATATTTTGGATGAGTTGAGGATTCTTCTCCTTCAGTTGAGGATCTCCCCTAAGATCATGCCTTGACCATCTAGTCGAATCCAACTACCTTCAGGAATTGAGGGATTTTTCCCTTATTTGCCTAAACAAACCCATATTTTTCTAAAAAAAAGGGTAGCGCTCCCCCAAAAGGGTGCACAGGGATCTCAAGCACTCCCCCAAAGAGGCTTAGGGAGTGCCATCACTCCTTGACAGTGGGTAGGGGAGCGCTCCTCTCCAAAAGTCATTTTTTAGTGGTTCTTTCAGTGTCAAAAGGTTTGTACTCCCTGTCAAGTGACTTTTCTTCTTCAAACTAGTCTTTGGGGTGTCTTAATTGTCTTTGTGATGTCGTTAGAGGCATGACATAGGCAAGATGGCAGTATACTGTTTGTGACACTTGCAACACTTGTAGTTAAGATGCGACACTTGCGGACAAGATGCGAGACTTAAAACACTTGTAATGAAGACACTTGTGACACTATCGAAGTAAGTAATTTTGAGGTGTAACACTTGTAACATTCAGCCCTGAGGTGGTTCCAACATGTTCCCCACTCATGGAGTCATGGTCAGTGGATTTTAACCTGGCTGTTCCATTTGTCCCTCAACAATAAATATAAAATATTTTGTTTCATACAAGTGTCATAGTCAAATAGTTAGTTGGGTCAAATCAGGTCTCTGCCCAACAGTGATAATCATGAATTACAATTAACTAAATTTGAAATTCAAAATTTCCATAAATGGCAATAATTTTCCAATTTCAAATTTACCAAAAACGAAAATAATTTCACAAGCAATTTCAGACTTAAAAATAATTTATTTTTGGGGATTTTATAGGTCATCTCTATTATCTCATTCCTCTCATAGTATCACATCATGAATTCATTGATTACAACAACAATAGCAATAAATGGAACTTTTTGAGAGCTAGTTTCAGGTTACATCCACCATCTTCTGTAGGCACAACCATGGATTCAATTAAACAAGAAAAATTTGATCATCATGTGGTTAATAAGATTAACAAAGGTGGCGTCAGGTTTGTTTCTTCTTCGTATTCCACTCAAATATTGATCGTTAGTTTGAAGTTTCGACTCAGAAAAATAGATCTCGCTTCATTTATCTCGGCCAAGAACGTCAACATCATGATGGAAAATTTCATGTAACTCCCTCAATTCAGGATGTCATTCGATAGTATCCATGGAATCCAAGGATGGATACCATCGCTAAAACCCCAACCCTCTTGGAGATTTATAAACATCTTTGAGATGATCATGAGGGAATTTAGCAAACTTTGTATATACTTTATATCTGGCATTATCTTAGAATGTGAATACTTTGTTTTCATGGATATTGTGAAGATGAAGTTCATAGAAATTAATGTATGTAACATAATTTCCATAAGCTAAGAATGTATCAGTGACTGGGATATTGGACACAAGATACATGGGATGCCAAGATTTTATAATATTGTGGAATTTACATGTATCTATACATGCACAGTATTTTATAGGTTAGGTTGACTGTAATTTTTCTATAGATGAAATTTTCCTTTCCAAATTTGTTTGGAAGTACTCTGCAATATGTAGATTCTTCAAATAAATGTTTGGTTTACAAATTTGTTTATAATCCCTATGGAAAATCATGTTGAGATCACCCCTTATGTTATAAATTAATTACAGCAAACATCCAAAAAAATATTAATGACACTGCGTTATTGTTCGCCCTTGACCAAGTTTTGAGGAACACTTGGTCATATTTGACCATTTTTGGGACTTCGATAGCCTGTAGAAGACAAAGCAGAGATTGTGGAAACTAAACCCCTTTTTTGTGTCCTTTTTGGGTTTTTGGGAATATGTGATGGGAAAGGGATGTCGGCTCGTGGGTTTACCCACCCTTAGGCCCACTTTTGTAATGTATAAATAGATATCTAGGCGATGTATGTAAAAAAGAATATTAGTCAAGGGATTAGTGCTAGAATTGATCTATGTGATTGACTTGCAAAGCTGAGTGAAAGTGTTGTAAGTGATGAGTTAACAGATTGTAAGCAGGCTTTGTGTTAGATCTACGTGAGGAAGGAGGATTTGGTGAGGTGTGCATAGATCTCTTGTCCTATGCGGAGTAGGATTTTGATAGCTTTGTGTTGTAACCGGATTGACTAAAGTTAATAAAGAAGAAGATTTGGTGGATGTAGCCCTAGGGTGGGGGTGAACCACGTAAATATATGTGTTATGCTTTGTTCTTTGACTTGATGTGTTTAGCTTTGCTTTGGCTAAGTGATTTGATATATTTAGACAGATCTACTTATGCTTTGTGCTTCATTAGATGTGTATGGATAGTAGATCTGATATATATGAAGATTCTTAGTGTTGATTTACTGTATCTGATCTATTTTACAATTTCTAAGTGCTAAATTACCTTAGATATAAGTGAATGCTACGAAGCTCTGTGCTATTTGTGAAGTATAATAAGGGTAAGATAATAATGAATGATCGATGCTAAGTTCTCCATAAGAGATATAATCACAGATCGTTGTCCCAGCTAAGGTTGCAGACACTTGAGTCTTGCAACCACCACTGCCTCTATCTCGGGTGAGACTTCATTTGCTTCGCAGGTGTTGCCGAAAGGGATGGCAGTTAGGGTTTTGTTGGTGCGTTGTTGTAGCATTGAACCCTAGGTCTGCCCCTGTGCCAACAGTTATTTCAAACACTTTTCAATTCGCTACGTCTATTAGCATATGGAAACTAATATTATTAGTAACTGGTATATTATGATTATATAAGCCATAAACAAATAATTTTTCATCATTTTACCCTAGAGCTCTAGATCCCCATACTCATCATACTTGTGGTTGTTGTCTTGGTCAAAAATATATAGAAAAGAATAAATTTAATATATATATACAAAAGAATTTGTCGTTTCAGTTTGAATTTGATTGCAATACTTTGGTCCAGTATTTGATATTCCCCCACTTTAACTATTCAACACATCAGATATCTATTGGAAGGCATGTAGTGGTCACTTCACACCAGTTTGCAACAAGTCATATATCCATTGGAAGGCATGTAGAGACCACTTCACAACACATGGGATATTTACAGTGCCATGTTCCCATTACTACTGAGTGGAGTGATGTTGGTTCAATACATTCTGAAGACAAGGTTCCATAACTTTGTAAGGGGTGATTATTACAGGTAGGTCTTTAGAGACATTTTCGGCGAGATGACAATTTTCCTTTAAGATGGAGAATCCTGGAGGCAAATGAGGATGACCATGTAAATGCTATTTTCTTCAACAAGCTTCAACAACAACAATAATTAGACAACATTCATGTTGGTGCATCAGAGGGTTCTTGTATTGTTCCAGCACGCGAAGAGAGAGGGCATTTCCCTTGACATGGAGGAAGTTTTTCATCGTTACACCTTTGCCAACATCTCTCTTTCTTTCTCGGCTTCGACCTGGGCTCTCTAGACCTTGACCTCCCACAGATTCATTCTAAAACTGTGGAAGCTCTGTACGTGGATCTGTTCCCTAGTGCGCAGTATTTTACTTGATCTAAAAATCTCTGTGTTGAAAAGGGAAGGCTAGATCTGAAGAAAAGAAGCGAGATATGAACGCTTTGTGCTCTAAGAAAAGAAAAAGTGAAAGTTTATGAAGAAAAGAGGTAAGATCTGTAAGCTCAGTGCTCTGATAAAGGTAAGAATAGTTAAAAAAAATTAGATCTGAAATCTTTGTGCTCTGTAGAGGTAAGATAAGTGAAATTTTTTGTTTCTAGAGCATGGATCTAGGTATGTTTGATAGACTCTGTCCTAGCTTGAAAACTAGGGCATTAATAGATGAAAGAAAGTTTGACATGAATAGATCTGATAGATATGTTATACCTATGCATAGAAAGAATGTTTGGACTAACAAATGGATGCAGGATCCTAGAAATAAATTTTTGCAGGCTAGCTACCATGATCCTGGTGCACAATACAGAAGAAGTTGGGGATCATTTAAGAGAAAGAGAGGATTAACCCTATGTTACATTTGTAGAAGATCGGGACATCTTGATAAGGAATTCCCTGGTAGGAGATCTAGTTGTCTCTGTTGCAAAGCCTTGGACCACGATGTATTGGATTTCCCTAGAATGATTGCTAAGATTGAAGGCATGAATCTGAATGAAGAAAACCCTAAGGGAGATCTAGAAATAACAGAACCCCAGAGAGAATTAGAAAATATATTACTACAGATGAAAGACACCTTGAATGACCACCGGGATGTTAGATTATCAAAGGTCTTTAACGAAAAACAATGCATCGAGGTAAGAATAGGAGACTTCGACATTGACTGTGTTCTGGATGAAGAAACACAGGTGAATGTTATGACAGAGAGAACTTGAGAAGCTATAGGAAGGCATGCTATGATCCCTTCACTAAGAAGAATAGGTTTATTCAGAGGGAAACTAGTAAACCTATGTGGAAGGCTCACTCAAATATCTATTAATGTCAATGGAACTTCGACAGAGGAAGATTTTGAGATTATAAAATTTATTGAGGACAACGCCCCATTTACTATGTTACTTGGACAACCTTGGATTGAAAGAGATCAATCCAAGAAGAAGGAGGAAGAAAAGGTTTTAGAACAATAGATACAAGAGTTAAAATATTTCATGACCAGAAGGATTGCGTCGTTGATTGAGGAACAGGAGAACAAAATAAAGCTATTTGACACTAGAAGCCTATATGTCAAAACTGCAAAAGCATTAGGGGACTCACAGAAGATTGGAGTATTTGTATCAGATATAGATGAAGTAGTACCCCTGAGTCTTGGGAGAGAACCTCAGCAATGCGAAGTGACTATGCCCAAGGAAAATAAGAATCAGAATGGGAAAAGAACTATCGAGACGAAGCTCACGGGGAAGAAGGCTAGGAAACTAAGTAAAAAGAGAGCTAATATTGAAAGGCTATAGAGGGTTCTAGAGGAAACCTCTCAGAAAGAAACTTTGCAAAATTGGAGCATCGTCAAGATATTAGAACAACGACATAGGTCACTTCGCCATGGCGAAGCAATATAGCCGTTGGAGGCTAATATATCTATTTGAATGCCACTATGAATGGATTGTAAAGCATTGATGGCTCATCACTAGGCCGTTAGACCATGCCATGAAGCCCCATATCCATTACAAACAATCTGTTACAGAGTTACTTACTTATTCCATCGCGCCATGCATGGAAGACACTTTTGCTAATTGCGAATTTGAGTCCGCGGACTACATGAATTGTGAACAGTGATTACACCACTCTTACTCTCTACCCTATTACAATACCTACGTTATTTTGAGAACCTGATATATTGATCCTAAGTGTATATGTCCGACGAATTTAGCGCAGCTGAAGAATTTGTAAGAGAGGTACTTGCTAGCCTCAGAGCCGAAAGAGTCATGTCAGAGAGAGGATTGTCTACAGGTTTACAGGCATCATCAATGAGAGGAGTGAAAGCCTCCCCATCGACTTCTCGAGAAGGAACATTCTGAGCCGGCACAGAAAGAAGAACCAAACATAAAGACGATATGGCCAACACAAAGTTGGTTCCATCCATCCTACCTTCTTACATACCACCTCTGAGCGGTGCGATCAACAAAGACAATGTGGATAGAGACTTTGAGTACACTTTAATCACTTCGTACCTGCCGAAAGGGGTACGCCCAGTCCACATAGATCATGACAAGATCACATCATTGAAGTTTAGTGACTTCAACCTGGGGGATCGTAAAGTTTACAGCATGCTTGCCCCATACAAGTACCTAACGAAAACCAAGGGAAAGAATTCAAAGATTGTCCCTCAACAATGGACAATGAACCTTGCACAGTCCACTCTGCTCAACGTTATGAAGATACCGCACTTCGATAGACACCATGAGGTGAATGCTTGTGTGAAGATGCTACTGGTGAGTTACCATGGAGGATACTTATGGTTAAACCATCGCATAACAATAGTTGATCCAGCGTTGATCAGTCGGATCACCAGGCTTAGCATGTAGGGCCTTGATCCCCATGATTACTATCCTAGAAAGACCATGGATCGTGCTCTTTTTTCAGAAGATCAAAGAAGCTTATGGCGATGTTGAGAAAGGCACGCGAGGATACAAGGTAGCTTCTATTGAAAGTTGTGCAGTACACCTCGCCTGTCAACTGATCGCAGGGAGGTTAGTATGCAAGAATTGACCCACACAAGTATCCAGCTTTGTAGTCGACCTCACAGGGAAGTGCGCAGAGGGACTACAGATGAACTAGGTGAAGTACATGGTGAATCAACTAGAGATTGACTGCAGAGAAGCCCAGGATCGGGCATGAATTCCATTTTAGCTGGCTCTTGATACTTATAGCTTTTGTTGCATGGGAGCTACTGGAAAGTACAACCTTCTCGGACATCGACCCCTTTGAACCACTGGCTACAAAGTTCAATACACTATGGTACTCGAATGATATGAACAAGCAGTGGCAATCCAATGCCGTCTTCCATACCTACTACACCCAGTTGAAGATCTCCATGCAGTCCGAGCCTCGCATGACCCCAAATACTTTACACAGGTTTCGAACTTTGATGAAGATTAGTGCGAACCACCATTTCATATATATTATAGTACGTGTTGATGAGCACAAGGAATAATTTTAGTCTTATTATAAGATGACATAAGAAGACCTGGAGGAGATCACCAAGGAATGGTTGGCGGACCTCCTTATTTCAACAGACCCCGCAGAAATGTCCGACATCGACAGCTCAGAAGTTGCACAGGATACACCTGGGCCCAGTAAGACAAAGAAAACAAAGAAGACGAAGAAGGCTGAGGAAGTCCAGGATATAGATAGCCTATCTGTGAGGACGGCTTCCATTACACCAAATCAAGGAGGTGATGGCGAAGACTTAGAAGAGGTTGAACAAAGACCAGAAGATGAAGTAGAAATCATAAAGAAGAGGAAGGGTTCACCTCCGGAACCTTCCTCCTGGAAGAAATCGAAAGCACCTGTAATTAAGCTGCAGACCACGCTCACTCCAGATGACATCAATTTCCTCATCACAGCTATGAATGAAGCTATAGAAGAGATAGAAAAAAAGAAGGAAGCTAAGAAAGAGACAATGTACAACAGAATTGAGATCGAACTCCAAGGAGTGCAACAGACACTTTAGTCTAGCTGCGTAGTCTCCATTGTGCCCCTACCAGAAGGAAAAACATAAGAGGGAGATGAACTAGTTCAACTCCGCAAGATTGCTGACAAATTCAAAGTACACCTTCGAAAAGCATAGGAAGAAACAATGTAGGCCACCCAGGCCTTAAAGCAAGCACAGGAGGAAATCATCGAACAACACCAAGCTGCGCAACAAGAGAAGGACACTCTCCAAGAAAAATTTGAAGAAGACAGAGTGAAGATCCAAAAGAGAAAGAGCAGTTGCTCGTGAAGAAGATTGGGATTGAAGAAGCAGTCAACAGAGCATTTCTCTCTATGACCAACTTAGAGAAGAAGGTAGAATACCCCATAGAACGCCAAGTGATGAAGCTTGTTGAAGTTATTTAGCAACTTCAACAAAGAGTCATGGAATTAGAGCCTCAGACCATACCAAGTACCCCGTAAGAAGTGCGCGACCATTGAGAAATGACTGCCCGGAGCATAGTAGAAAGGATTAAAGCACTCACTAAGGAATGCAAAAAGTTAAGTAGTAGAAGTGTGCAGATATATGAGAACCTAACTGAGAATCCAGAATTGCATAAATTAGAGTGCCAGCTCCTAGAGGCGAAGCATGAAGATGAAAATCTACAGGTGCAACTGAAGGACCTATCACCCATAGAGAGAATGAAGCGGTCTCACGAGCAGCACACCGCCCAATAGCAGATCGATACGATCCAGAGCAAGGTAATGGAAGTAACTCAACAACTTCAACCTGTGCAGGATATGGCATGTCAGCTATTTACAAAGATTGAGAGCTAAGGAATAGAGTTGGATCAGGTTGTGAATTCAACACAACAACGCCTAGAAGGCCCGGTGAATGACGCACTCATCCAGGAGTTCGTCGAGCAAGAGGCCATGGCACAACAGCAGGTTGAAGCAGCTCGAGCCAAGCTCGAGGCATTTGAAGCAGAACTGATTAGACCTGAGTGACTCAGAACGAGTCACAGGTGAGTGTTGGGGGCATGTTGGCCCTTAACCAACTTTTGAGGAACACTTGGTCATATTTGACCATTTTTGGGACTTCGACAGCCTGTCAAAGACGAAGCACAAAGTGAAGCGGAGATTGCAGAACCTAGACCCCCTTTTTGGGTCCTTTTTGGCTTTTTGGGAATATGTAATGGGAAAGGGATGTTGGCCCATGGGTTTACCCATGCTTAGGCCCACTTTTGTAATGTATAAATAAATATCTAGCTGATGTAAGTAAGAAAGAAGATTAGTCAAGGGATTAGTGCTAGAATTGACCTATGTGATTGACTTGCAAAGTTGAGTGCACGTGTTGTAAGTGTTGAGTGAACAGATTGTAAGGAGGCTCTGTGCTATATCTACGCAAGGAAGGAGGATTTGGCAAGGTCTGCGCAGATCTCCTGTCCTATGCGAAGTAGGATTTTGATAGCTTTGTGTTGTAACTAGATTGACTAAAGCTAATAAATAACAAGTGTTGGTGGATGTAGCGCTAGTGTGGGGGTGAACCATGTAAATCTGTGTGTTATGCTCTATGCTTTGACTTGATGTGTTTACCTCTGCTTTGGCTAAGTGCTTTGATATATTAATACATATCTACTTGTGATTTGCGCTTCATTAGATGTGTATGGATAGTAGATCTGATATATATGAATATGCTTAGTGATGATTTACTGTATCTGATCTATTTTACTATTGCTAAGTGCTAAATTACCTTAGATCTAAGTGAATGCTCCAAAGCTCTGTGCTATCTGCGAAGTATAATAAGGGTAGTATATTGATGAATGATTGATTCTAAGTGCTCCGTAAGAGATATAATCACATATATGTGGCCCGGCTAAGGTTGCAGACACTTGATTCTTGCAACTACCCCTGCCTCTATCTCAGGTGAGACTTCATCTGCATCACAGGTGTTGTCGAAAGGGATGATAGTTAGGGTTTTGTTGGTGCGCTATTGTAGCATTGAATCCTAGGTCTGCCCCTTTGCCAACAGTTATTTCAAACACTTTTCAATTGGCTACGTCTATTAGCATATGGAAACTAATATTATTAGTAACTGGTATATTATGATTATATAAGCCATAAACAAATTATTTTTCATCATTTTACCCTGGAGCTCTAGATCCTAATACTTATCATACTTGTGGTTGTTGTCTTGGTCAAAAATCTATAGAAAAGAATAAATTTAATATATATTTACAAGAGAATTTGTCGTTTCAGTTTGAATTTGATTACAATACTTTGGTCCATTATTTAATATTCCCCCACTTTAACTTTTCAACGCGTCAGATATCTATTGGAAGGCATGTAGTGGGCACTTCACAACACTTTGCAACAAGTCATATATCCATTGGAAGGCATGTAGAGACCACTTCACAACACATAATATATTTACAGTTCCATGTTCCCATTGCTGTTGAGTGGAGTGATTTTGGTTCAATACATTCTGAAGACAAGGTTCCATAACTTCGTAAGGGGCGATTATTACGGGCAGGTCTTTAGAGACATTTTCGACGAGATGACAATTTTCCTTTAAGACGGAGAATCCTGGAGGCGGATGAGGATGACCATGTAAATGCTATTTTCTTCCACGATCTTCAACAACAACAATAATGAGACAATATTCATGTTGGTGCATCAGAGGGTTCTTGCATTGTTCTAGTGCGCGATGAGAGAGGGCATTACGGTTGACATGGAGGAAGTTTTTCATCGTTACACCTTCGCCAACATCTCTCTTTCTTTCTCGGCTTCAACTTGGGTTCTCTGGACCTTGACCTCCAACACATTCCTTTCACAGAGGCGTGGTAGTATACATACAAGTTTTTTCTACGGTTGTTATTGCTCCTTTTGCATTTTCTCATTTCGTTGCCTTTTTTCTCTATTAATTTTGATGCAATTTTAGATGACCCAAATTTTCGCACTAGGTTTGCTAGGATAGGTAATTACCATAGGACTGGTCCACTTAGTTTTACACAGTCTGTTAGTTTTGTCATGTCATCTTTGGCTATCATTTATATACTCAAATTGTAAGGTTGTTGTATATACTCAAGCTCGTGATTGATCATGATTTTTATTACACTGGTTTGAAATACAGTTCTCCAACATTTTCTTGCACAATTTCAAACTGATAATATTGGGGCAATTTAAACTAGTTTCTAGCCGACAAGATCGATTCCTTACTGAGGTCAGTTGATATATATTCAACAACAACATTTAGTTGATTGATTAAAGTCTCCTACCAACATGTCTATTTGTTTTCCGTTAAGTCATTTATTCAAGTTGTATTCAAGTACTCCATGTAATATGAAATGCAGACTCTATATTCTAAGAGACCAAAAAATAATAAAGAAGCAAATCCAAGTTTGACGAGCAACAGAGAAAAGAAGTAAAAGATTTAGCATTGATGATGAGCATGTTGGAAACGGTTAAAGGAATTAAAGAAAGAGACCTCAGATGATGACACACACACACACACACATGATATTAAAGGAAAATATGATGTCACAAGAAATACTGAATTAATCAAGCCAATTGGTATAAAATTTGCAAAATTGTTTCTGAGTTCTAACCTTGTTTTGGAATATTCACCAATATTGAGGGGTGGTAAATCAATATTGAGCACTTTTTACCATTTAACAAGTCTTTGGTCTTCTTTATATTCCCTTATGATACTTAGTAGGTCGATCAAGCAACTGACTAACTAACTATGTTTTAGCAACTGTAGAAATTCATATAATGTTGTTTCAGAAATATTTGTATGTCCCCTCTTAGTTATTTTATCTTGGTCGATATTTTTGAATAATTTCAGGGCTTTGTGCATCATTTTGTCTTGTTCATCTGGATCAGGGTATATATGCAAGTCTCTCCTTTGTCTACTTGTTGGGTCTTGATAAATATTTTCACTATCTCCTGAACTTGTTACCACATGAAGGTTCTTTGAATTCAGAAGCTCTTGTTTTGGCATTGTGTGCAAGATATTTACATTTATTTTGTTTATAACTTTTTCTAGTACAATCAGACAATCGTCTAGGGACTGATCTCTTACTCCACAAATATTACAAAACTTGAGATCAATTATGTCTTTGATGGGACAATCTAGGATTATATGGTCATCTTTCCAACAATTGAAGCAATAATAACATCCTTTTTCACATCCTCTACAAACATTTCCTCGTCTTCTGCTTCGACCTTGATAACCACCTCGACCTTGTCCTATTTATATGTTTCCATTTTTTTGGTCAACATGCTCTTCGACCACCTATGTATGATATACTGAGTGAATATTTGGTATTTTCTTTCCGTTCAACCAACATTCCTATGGGTTTAATAACTTCTCAATTTCGCAATCATACTACTTTCATTGAGATATGAAAGCACAAGATTCAACATGGATGTGATAAACATTTTTTCCAATATTTTAGAGGCATGTATAGAGTTAATGTCAATGAGATTGATGACATGATTATCATAAGTAAGTATAGTTTTTTCTTTCGACCAGCTTTGAGAAACCTAAAATTTAGGGAATTCTAGATAATTCCATAGCAAAGAATGAGAGGGAGTTATCTTATTCAAAATATTGTGAGGGGATCATACTTCTTTAGAGGAACAAGCAATTTTCCTGGGATCATCAAGTTTGCAATGCATTATTATCCTCCAAAGTTGAAGTTTGGGGTTATTTGGCCAAAGATCATTGTTGGTTTTTACTCTTCTACTTTATTATTTGATTACTCTGGTTTGACCTTACTTTCATCAATTGACCCAGGTGCATAATTAGCAAGATCCCAACAAAATCCATCTAAAACTATCGCCCCCCCTGGTAGACCAGAAGGCAACACAACACATAGGGTGTACTGTCCAGTCTCATCCGTGATAGCTCTATGGGTGGTTGCAATAATCAGGTGTTTGCAACATTGGAATGAGTGGACATTTGTGGTTGTGTAATGAAATCTTTATTTATTCAGTCTAACATCTGATTATAGCAGTCATTTTATTCATGCATGTGAAATACCAGATATAACTAGTTAATTCATTCATCTAACATTCACCACTTAACAACAATAAAGACACATACATTCATTCACACAACACAAGTGTTACCATGGTTCACCCCTCCTGGGCTACGTTCACAAAGATCTGGCTCTCAAGCTCTTTATCCACATGTGTTTACAATCTTAGATCTTACCTCCTCAGCAGGCTTCTCGATCCCTGCAGGTATATATGCAGGTCTCTCCTTTGTCTACTTGTTGGGTCTTGATAAATATTTTCACTATCTCCTGAACTTGTTACCACATGAAGGTTCTTTGAATTCAGAAGCTCTTGTTTTGGCATTGTGTGCAAGAGATTTACATTTATTTTGTTTATAACTTTTTCTAGTAAAATCAGACAATCGCCTAGGGACTGATCTCCTACTCCACAAATATTACAAAACTTGAGATCAATTATGTATTTGATGGGACAATCTAGGATTATATGGTCATCTTTCCAACAATTGAAGCAATAATAACATCCTTTTTCACGTCCTCTACAAACATTTCCTCGTCTTCTGCTTCGACCTTGATAACCACCTTGACCTTGTCCTATTTATACGTTTCCATTTTCTTGGTCAACATGCTCTTCGACCACCTATGTATGATATACTGAGTGAATATTTGGTATTTTCTTTCCGTTCAACCAACATTCCTATGGGTTTAATAACTTCTCAATTTCACAATCATACTACTTTCATTGAGATATGAAAGCACAAGATTCAACATGGATGTGATAAACATTTTTTCCAATATTTTAGAGGCATGTACATAGTTAATGCCAATGATCTTGATGACATGATTATCATAAGTAAGTATAGTTTTTTCTTTTGACCAGCTTTGAGAAACCTAAAATTTAGGGAATTCTAGATAATTCCATAGCAAAGAATGAAAGCGAGTTATCTTATTCAAAATGTTGCGAGGGGATCATACTTCTTTAGAGGAACAAGCAATTTTCCTAGGATCTTCAAGTTTGCAATGCATTATTATCCTCCAAAGTTGAAGTTTGGGGTTATTTGGCCAAATATCATTGTTGGTTTTTACTCTTCTACTTTATTATTCGATTACTCTGGTTCGACCTTACTTTCATCAATTGACCCAGGTTCATAATTAGCAAGATCCCAGCAAAATCCCTCTAAAACTATTGCCCCCCCTGGTAGACCAGAAGGCAACACAACACATAGGGTGTATTGTCCAGTCTCAGCCGTGATAGCTCTATGGGTGGCTACAATAATCAGGTGTTCGCAACATGGGAATGAGTGGACATTTGTGGTTGTGTAATGCAATCTTTATTTATTTAGTCTAACATCAGATTATAGCAGTCAGTTTATTCATGCATGTGAAATACTAGATATAACTAGTTAATTCATTCATCTAACATTCACCACTTAACAACAATAAAGACGCATACATTCATTCACACAACACAAGTGTTACCATGGTTCACCCCTCCTGGGCTACGTTCACAAAGATCTGGCTCTCAAGCTATTTATCCACACGTGTTTACAATCTTAGATCTTACCTCCTCAGCAGGCTTCTCGATCCCTACGAGGCTGACTAAATCGCACTAGGCTCCTTAGCCTGTGATCTAACCCTCGGGATCGAGTCACTCGTTGCTTTCTAGCTCACCATCTTATTGACTAGTACAACTCTTATAACTCTCTCCCATTCATTCTCTCCTTTCATCCTCTCTATCGTCTATCTCTCTCCCAGTACTACTTATTTATATCCTTGGTTCATTAGCCATTACAATCCATTGCAAAAACCCTAACCCTAGCGTCGTTATGTCTTCCTTGCATGCGCACTTTGCTTGCTTCCCTCACATGTGTTGCTTTTCCTTCCAGTTGTCCTTTCCTCCTTTCATGCTTCTCTTCCCAAAAATAGCCTTTTCTCCTTATTAGGTCTATGTCCAACAATCATTGTATGATAAAGGTTATTCCCTTTAGATTTTTCCATACTATTTGGGATCACACTTCCTTGTTTGGGGTATGAGGGGTAGGTGGATCTTGAATGGATCCATTGTACACTTGTTTGGGTTTAATGGATTGTGTGTTTAGAAATTCGTCATATGGAGCATTTGTTAGGGAGGTTAATATAGTGGATTGCATGGAAACATTTTATTATTTACTTAAACAAGAATAACATGTTTTTCAAGGTGTTTAGAAATATTTAGTAATATGTGAACCTTTTTTTAAGAATGAGAATTATACAAATTTTATCTCACCACAAAAAAGATCTATTAAATCTAGAAATTAATTTGTGAAAATGTTAATTTATTGTATAGAAACTCAAGATAATTCAAATAAGATAACAAATATTACTGGTCCAAACTCAAGTCTTTAAACATTTTGGGATGGAAAAAAGAAAAGAAAGAAACCTTTAAAATGTTATTTTATTTTCTTTGATAGTGAAAACCATGAAGGACCACTTTCATCTTCCTCTTAATTATGACTACGACCCACAAAGTAGTTTTTAATTATTAACATTAATGTGATTAAATTTCAATAATAGACTTTTTTGCAAAAACTTTTTTATATGTCGGAGTAACACCATTTTGATAAAAACTTATAGATCATAAAAAAACATTAAAGTTCATGGTATGAACTAAAAAAATAGTTTTTTTTTAAATTATTAACACAAAAATAGATTTTTTTTCAAATTTTTTTATGCCCCACACCATTTTCATAAAAACCTATAGATCATAGTAAACCATTAAACTTTATGGTAAGTCATTATTAACTAAAAAGAAAATCATGGGTAATAGAAAGCAATCAACAAAATCCAACCATTAAGAAATTTAAGAACATGCAATAAATGTAAATACAAACATTAAATAGGAAATAAAACAAGGGCAACAACATCCACCCTATTACATAGTATTGAATGCTCCAACCCTTGATATATAGACCCTTAGATCTGAATTGCTTTTAAATCTGATCACCTATATATCACATAGTGGAGCATTCAATACTGTGTAATAGGGTGGATGTTGCTTGCCCATGTTTTAGTGCTTATTTAGTTCAAATCAAATTGTTTATATACCATCAGCCACAACATTCAAGGGTATGTAACAGAGTAAATATTAATGGCCTTTAAACATGAATGCATTCAAACCTTAAACAATTTTAAGATCTCTATTTTGATGATTTTTATTATTGTACTTAGTTATTATTAATACTAATAATTAGTTATTATTAATATTAATAATACAGTTTTACAGAACTAACATGCAAGCACAAGTACTTAAAGATCTTTGAATGAATATTTTCATGATTCCTCTTATCCTAATTAATGTCATTAAGACTTAATCATAAAACTCTAAAGACTGGAAAACCAGGAATGTAAAACCAATATTAATCGTTTGATATAAAAAGAGGAAAATTTGAATTCTACCTCCCTTCTCTTTTTTAATGATCATTAATTTACTTCTCCATTATGATCATTAGTTATCTTATTTTCCATCCATTAGTTCTGTTCTTTTCCATTTTGATGGAAATGCAGATAACTACTTTAAAGGACATGCACTCATGGGTGATTGGACTACTAAAGAGCCATTTACAAGCTCATACGTGGGGCCACATAACGCTTCTTTCTTCCAAAGGAGAAGAACGACATGAATTAACAAAACTTACTTAATACCATACTTGATTATTTGGAAATATTTTGTAGGAAGTCGATGCACAAGGCTTTACTTAAAAAGATATGCCAAAACTACCAGGTTTAAAAATATATGCAATTTAATCTTAAATACATATTAATGTGAACATTGAAGTCAAAGAAGATTGGAAATTTTAAGAAACAGTGGGGAATTGAAAAGAATAAAATGCTTTTGCAATAACTTCTTCTGGAACATGAATATTTCCCGGAAACTTTAACGTCCTCAGTAGGCCCTGAAAGAGAATGTTGTTTCCCACATAAATGGCTTCAAAAAAAATTGTCCAAGGAGCAACTCAGAACAATTCAGTTTTCTTAATATAGAAATAGTGAATAGCGCAAGCTACACCTTTACAGAGAACAATGGGTCCCATTATTCACGTTTTTAAATGTGAAGCTGATAGGCAGTGGGAAAAAGAAACGTCCATTTCAGATTTATGAGGTATTGAGCTTAATTGGTCTTCATCCAGTGGTTAATGGGAAAACTGTGCCAATGGTGCAGATGACATCATGACAGCACACAGAACAGGCCAGCCTGTGGGGGGGAACTCCAGAGTCCACAAGTGGAGGAAACCCACATTGTATGGATGAAACGTAAAGTAAATACGTCATTGTCTGTCATAGCTGGTAGCTCAAGATATAAACCCACCTTTTGAACAAGTTAACTTACATAACAAGGAAGAGAGTCCAAACAAAACGAGATTCAATGAATTTTAAAACCTCAATCACCATTCAAAGTTGATTTTAGTGTGTAATCTTTTGCAGCTGTATATATTGTTTGCTTCTGTGTTGTTTATTTATTTTTATTGAAAATAAACCCAAAAAAACATATTTTCGGTGTGTTTTCAGTGAATACTCATCAAAAGTTTCAAAATGCTATAATTTAAGTAAAAGGAAATAAAGTAAAATTGATATTCTAATTTGATTTAAGTGTGATTTTAAATTAAAAGTTTCAAAATAATATAATTTAAAAAAAAAAAAAAAAAAAAAAATTGATATTCTAATTTGATTTAAGTGTGATTTGAAATTGAAATTGTTATTAACGTTTTATTAATTTCATGTAAATACTTTATTGATAATTATTTTAAATTGTTGTTTATCTTTTTGGAATTAAATTGTGTAGAAAGTTTTGAAACGTCATTTTTAGTGGACATTTCATCCATTATTAGGCTCAATGAAACTAATGAACAAGAAAAGAGTTCCCAGAGATGACTATAAATAAAATAGCTTATTTATCTTTATCCTATTTATTTGGCCCATTGAAACTAATAAATGAGAAAAGAGTGTCCAGAGATGAGTATAAATAGGATAAGGAAAAATAAGATAGCTTATTTATCCTTATCCTATTTATTTTTATCTCTCTACAATATTTTTTCATTCTTTATTTTTATTGGTTTTTTATTTTCATTGGCCATTGACGATGGGTGGAATGTGCACTGGAAACCTTGAACTTTTCAAAACATTCTACACAGTTTGATTATAGAAAGATATAGGATAAGAAAAAAGAAGATAGCTTATTTATCCTTATCTTATTTATTTTTATTTCTCTACAATATTTTCTCATTCTTTATTTTTATTGGTTTTTTATTTTCATTGGCTCTTGATGATGGGTGGAATGTGCACTGGAAACCTTGAACTTTTCAAAACATTCTACACAGTTTGATTATAGAAAGATGTACAGCAATATTACTAATTGTTAAAACCTTTACTCTCCATCCATTTCAAAATATCTAATATTTTAAAAATAATAATTTAAATACAAAATAAAATTACTATTAGAACTGTTTTTGGTTGAAATTATGTAAGAAATGTTTTTGTTTTTAAACCTATTAAATTGTTTTTGTTTTTAAACCTATTAAATTCAAAATATTAAATTGTTTTTAAACCTATAACATGAATTAGATAGGATAAGAAAGTAATGATTCAAGTAAAGAAGAAAAGTAAAAATAAAGACTAAAATAAAATTCTAGGTTATTGAGAATATTTAGATACTCAATAATGATTCCAGTAGGGTGATAAACGACCATGTGAAATCATTCATTTGATCCCACTTCGTACATCGTTTTTCGTCTGTAAAATGGTTTATTTGTTGCATTGCTCCAGGGCTTTATCTCGTTATATATTGAAAATAAGCTGTGGTCAAGTCTGTGAAAACCTACTTCTCATTTCAATCATAAGCACCCCTTTCTTGTTTCCAGTTAGATATTTAACAGCTGCCTCATCGGGATCTCTCTACGTGCTTTTCTCGTTTTGTAGCCTTTGGCTGTGTAATACTGTTTATCAGCAAGATTCCTGCATGCAGGCTCAGTCTGTTGGTTAGAAATGGAGTTTGCAAACGAGGAAGGAAGGATTCGTGGCAAGAGTAGAACAGAATTCACACTTGATGGTTCTGTTGATCTGCGAGGTCGGCCTGTCTCTAGGGCTAAGACTGGAAGATGGAGAGCTTGCTTCTTCCTCATTGGTAAGATTAAGGAGAGTGAGTGAGTGGAACCTGGTTTCTTAAAACTTAGATAGGCTATAAATTTAACCTTTTTCTTAATGGCGAACCTTGTTCCCTTATTCACGGATTGTCCCCACTGGATTGCTTTCCCACCAAGTTAGATTCCCATGTCTTAATAATTTCAAGTTTGAATTGTCCCCACTGGACTGCTCTACCACTAAGCTAGATTCCCATTTGTTAATACCCAACCTTATTCCCAGTATGAATTGATATTCCTAGATGCTCAGAACTTCATAATGCCGACCTCTGAGAAGATATATATTTGATGTTGAAAATTGATATGTTAGATGTTTTCATGGATAAATATTTGATGTTTACATGGATTTTGTATACATGCTTTCATGTTTTCATGGATGTTGCTTATAGGTTTGATTCCTCCATGGATTTACAGGGTACGAAACCTTTGAGAGAATGGCCTTCAATAGCATCGCAGCAAATTTGGTGATTTACTTGACTAAAGAACTGCACGAGGGCACCATCTCCTCCGCTAGGAATGTTAACAACTGGTCCGGAGCTGTTTGGCTCACTCCAATTCTCGGCGCTTATATTGCCGACTCTTACCTAGGTCGTTACTGGACGTTTTTAGTCTCGTCGCTGGTATACTTGCTGGTAGGTTCACTGCCTTTTTATTATTGAAATACCGGTCCGCACTCAGAACAGGGTTGTTTTGTCTACCAGGTCAGATCCAGGATATTGTTAAAATTTGGAGCATCTAACTCATGACCTGTTCAGTGCTGGTGGTTATTTAACAGCTAAGCTATGTTTTGTGGGTGTGTTGGAAACAACACTAAGTTCTTCTCTCGTATATATTATTTTACAACTAAATTATACGAATACCTTACCACTATAAAAATCTCCTCTTTATATATTTTTCGATCACTGAATTATTATAATGATAATCAAATTAAAGCTTGTACAAGCTCTACATTTCTAGATTCATTTAACCTTGAAGAAATGTGCAGTTCAGAGAGTTTTTATTCCTCTTAGCCCTATACTGATCTAGCAGGTTGCGACTCAACCAAATCTATTTTAAACCTGGTACATCTCCCCCACACCAAGCATGTAGAGTACCTCGCTTCTCGCAAACAACCTTGTTAGGACTATGAATTGATATCCTTTCAATAAGTAAGAAAACATGCTTCTCCTTATCAAAATATTTTGCTCATTTCGTTCATGGCGCAGGGAATGGTGCTTCTGACGGTCGCGGTGTCTCTGAAATCTCTGAAACCGCCCCCCTGTGAAGCAGTATGCAAGAAGGCTTCGTCTCTGCAGATTGGGTTTTTCTACCTGTCACTGTATGTTCTTACAGTGGGCACTGGGGGCACGAAGCCCAACATTTCAACCTTCGGGGCCGACCAGTTCGATGATTTCCATCCCGGAGAGAAGTTGCAGAAGAATTCCTTTTTCAACTGGTGGTTGTTCAGTGTTTTCTTTGGAGCTTTCGTTGCTCAGACTGTGATGGTATATATACAAGTTAATGTGGGTTGGGGGCTGGGATATGGGATTCCTACCCTCGGACTCTTCGTTTCCTTTATCGTATTCATGGTAGGCACTCCCTATTACAGACACAAGATGGTCAGGACCGTCGACAACCCGATCAATCGGGTTGTGGGAGTACTGGTTTCGGCCGTTCGGAAGTGGAAGGTTGCTGCTTCAGCGGATCCTTCTCAGCTGTATGAATTGGATGATAAAGAGTATCAGGCTTCTGGGAAACGCCGGATTCCTCATACTCCGGTTTTAAGGTAAGGATTTCTGGTTTTCACGAATTCCTGAGTTTTCCACAATAGTGTATTAATCCAGACCTATTTAAACCAGCAAAGGCAAAACCTCGAGCATCTTGCAGAGTCTTAATGATTGATAATTAAAAAGGGGTAAACTGTAAACGGCCAGGTTGAATTGTACTTAGTTCTATTTTACGGCATACGATAATTATGAATTTGCATAATGATCATGTTGACCTTTTAAACCTGTGTATAATTCGCACGTGTGGTTATTTCAGAATTATTGAAACGCGTGACCAATATAAGGGTAGGTGTGCCTTTAATAGTGTCTAAATTTATTTTTTTATGGAGACATAAAAAGTCTACAGCTTGGACAAGTGGATTAGTGTCTAGTGTCCTTTAAAACGAGTATGAATTTTTTTTTTCAATTATTATATTTTAATATATTTAAAAGTTAAATTTATTATTTATGTTGTTTATTTATTTAATTTTTTTAGAACGTTGAAAAGTTATTTTGAATGTAGGTTGATTATTCGTTATTATTAAAAATTATAATTTTTTTTTAAATGAGTTTTTTTTTGTAAGGGAATAGATTTTCATTATAATCAATGTAAAAATTATATTTTTTAAAATGATTGGTTTGTAAGAGAATAAGCTTTCATTATTGTAAGAAGCTTTTGGACTTTACATTGTTAACTTGTTTTATATTTTTTTAAATGATTAATTTGTAAGGGAGTAGATTTTTATTATTATCACATGTAAATCATATTTTTTTAAATGAATAGTTAGTAAGGGAGCAGACTCTCATTATTAATACATGTTTTTTGACTAGTTAGTAAGGGAGCAGACTTTTATATTGTCACATGAAAATCATATTTCTTAAAATGACTAGTTAGTAAGGGAGCAGACTTTCATTATTGTCACATGAAAATCATATTTTTTAAAATGACTAATTAGTAAGGGAGCAAACTTTCATTATTATTACATGTTTTCTGACTAGTTAGTAAGAGAGCAGACTTTCATTATTATTACATGTTTGTGGATTGTACATTGTTAACTTGTTTCTTTAAATTCAAGGAAGACAAACTCTTAATCAATTAGATTTAGTTTCAATTCCACCTTAAATAATATCTTTAAAAAAATCAATCTTTCCTATAATTATGATTGAGACTAATATTAAGGTCATAAAACTAAAAAATCTCTTTAATCACAATTTAACCATTATTTAGAAAATTTATTTTATATATTATATTTAAATAATATAAAATTTAATTTTAATTTATCAAAATAACAAAATAAAAATATAAAATAAATAAATAAAAATTCAACGCTGTAAAAGTTGATGTCTTAAGTTTATTCCATCCCTTTATAATAGGGAAAATAGATATCCTCGTCATCAAAGTTCAAAGTTCTTTAGTAAGGCTTTGTGAGCCCTCTAAAGCTATAGATTTCCCAACCTTTTATAACTAGGCAAGTTGGATAGATATCCTACAGAAAACTAACGGTGAAGATGCTTTATTTTATTTTTAAGGAGTAACTTCATTGTATGAGCTAAGCTAAGATTTTTTTTACAGTAAGTTAATTCTTTTTCTTTAAAGACTAAGTTAAGTTGATTTTTTTTTAAAGAGTAAGCTAATCTTTTTTCAGAGTAAGTTAAGAGTAAGTTAAAAGGTTCCTTTTTTTTTATAAACTTTTATAAAAAAATTAATTAAAATTTAAAAAAAATTGACAAAATTATTATAAAGTTTTGTTTATTTTAAAATTTATTATAAATTATTAAAAAAATGGATAAAATTTTAAATCAATATTTCTATATTTTATTATTAAAATGAATTTAAGAAAAAAAATTGATTGAAAAAATGATTATAGATAAAAAAAATTAGGTTATAATTTTTTATTTTTTTTCTGAAGTGAACTTAGCTAAATGAATCAAAATAGTGGATTGTGAATCTATATCAGAAATCATTCAAAGTTTTCATAAATTTCAAATGCATTACAATAACAATTTATTATATTATTAAATTCAAATTATAAAAGGTATTATTATAAAATTAGTATAGTTTGAATGGGTTTAATGGATAAGAACATCTGTTTCCTTCTCAAATTCAAATCTTGAAGGAACTAGAGTATTTAAGCTTCAAGTTTAATTCATGAAGAGACTAGAGTATTTAAGCTTTAATAGATTTTAGCATTTATATTGTTTGCCTTATTTTCTGTAAATGAAGTGTGTTTACTCCAAAAGTTAGAGAGAAAACAAGTCAAGTTCAAATCCTGAAGGGACTAGAGTATTTAAGACTAAAGTTTAAATCCAGAAAAAACTAGAGTATTTAGGCCTCAAGTTCAAATCTCTGAAGGGAGACTAAAGTATTTAAGCTCAAGTTCAAATCTCTGAAGAGAGACTAGAGTGTTTAAGCCTCAAGTTCAAATTCTGAAGTAAGTAGAGTCTTAATAGATTTACAGCCTGAGTGGGCCTAATGGTTAAGAACATGTGTTTCCTCTTAAGAGATCACAGGTTCAAATCCAGAGGGGGGTAGGGTATGTATACCTTCGTAGAATTTACCAGTCAAATCGTTGGGCGGAGGGGGGTCCCTTGTCCCACAAACAAAAGAGTCTCATACAACAATTTGGTGTGCTGACTTGGCTGTGACCTTAAAAATAGATTATTATTATTATTATTTGTTTGCCTTACTTACTTTAAATAAACTGTGTATACTTACTGACTTACTTATTGTATGCTGAATCACAGGTTCCTGGACAAGGCTGCTACCGTCGTTCAACATGGGCGCACGGAGGAACTAGGAAGAACTGGTCATGGGCCGCGGTTGTGCACCGTAACGCAGGTGGAAGAAACAAAGCTTATGATGGGAATGCTCCCGGTTTGGCTTGCAACCCTCATACCCAGCACCGTCTTGGCACAAGTTAACACTCTCTTTGTGAAGCAGGGCACAACCATGGACAGGCACGTGGGCTCTCACGGATTCGAGATCCCCGCAGCCTCTCTTGGGGCATTTATAACGCTCTGCATGCTCATATCGGTCCCAATATACGACCGCTACCTCGTTCCATTCATTCGACGTCATACGGGAAACCCTAGAGGCATAAGTCTCCTGCAGAGAATGGGAATCGGTTACTGCATTCAAATCCTCGTCATGATAATCGCCTCCGGTACGGAAGTGAAGAGGCTTCATGTTATAAGCGAGCATAACCTGGCCAGTACTATGGAACCCGTTCCGATAAGTATCTTTTGGTTGTTGCCTCAGTATATTTTGTTGGGAATCGCAGACGTGTTTACAAGCATTGCCATGTTGGAATTCTTTTATGATCAATCGCCCGGAGACATGCAGAGCTTGGGCACCGCCCTCTTCCCTAGCAGCCTGGGAATAGGCAACTTCGTCAGCAGTTTTCTGCTCACAACGGTGGCTAACATAACAGGACGAGGAGACCACAAAAGCTGGATTGTTAACAATCTCAATGACTCCCATCTTGATTACTACTATGCTTTCATTGCCATTCTCTGCTTCCTCAACATGATCTTCTTCCTGGTCATTGCAAAGTTCTATGTTTACAAGAAGGAAGGCGACGCAACGGTTCCCTGCGATCAGCTGCCCCACCGAGAATTTATCCCTATGTTCAACTTGCAACCTGAAAGCAAAAGATTGATGTCTTCCGGAGACACAGAACTTGCAGCCTCACATCCAGAAAATACACAGTAGAGTCTATATATCTATGTAGATATGTAAAGTAGTAGACCAGCCATATGCATATATACAAAGAATAAAATGCAGGTCGTGTTTTCCTCCGTGTTTTAGTCCAATAAAACCATGCATACCTTTAAAGAAAAAAATTGTTCAGTAAGAAAAAGTATCCGAATAGAATGTCAGTATTGCTAGTATCTGAGATTCAAGATTGAAGAGATATCCTCAGTCTCGCTGGAATATCGATATCCAAATATGAGGAGATAAAATCGAAGGATTGTACCATGTTTTTTGGTGTGTATTTCTGAAATGTTAATGAAAAAAAATATGTACTTATAATACTCGAAGGCTTGTGTGTGCAATGGTTCGGAGAAACCTTACTGATAGAATAAGGTTGCATAATCTAAAATCCATAAACAAAGTCTTTTGAATCATATGGTAACAAATATAGTAATTTTCAATCACTTCTCTTAGTTGAACAATGTGATTAAAGGATCAATGAAGGTTAGACAATGTGAATACAATTTTGATGATAATAGAACATGAAAAATATGATATATTTTTTTATTTATATATTTATTTATTATTAATATTTAGTATAAAATTATTATTTTTTATATATTAAAAAGTTTATTAATGATCATCCACATTAATTTTGCAGAAAATTAGTTTCTATTTATATAAATGTATATATTTTTAATG
Source organism: Picea engelmannii (assembly GCA_009831015.1). Taxonomy (NCBI): domain Eukaryota; kingdom Viridiplantae; phylum Streptophyta; class Pinopsida; order Pinales; family Pinaceae; genus Picea; species Picea engelmannii. Next base: position 1,192,989 of record ML785939.1, read on the forward strand.
GTATAGTAATTTGAAAATAAAAATATTTAGTTTTTTGAATTGCTATGGATTAATAAATTATGAATTCTTGGAAATTGTAATTACAAGTCGGTGAGAGAGTATGATAAAGTGCAAGTGTAAAGTCACACATTTACTTAAAAGTTAGTTGGCAAGTAGGAAGTTGTAAATGGAGTCGATCTCTATTTTCTCGAGTTTAATTAAGTGTTAAGTGGTCGAAGAGTTAGTAGGGTAGTCTTTAATGTTAAGTCCATCTTAGCTTCTATAGGAAGTCTTAGTCGGAGTCCATATAAGTCTGAGTCATTTAGTTAATAAGTAATGCATAATAGATGCAACAGAGCAGCAAACAAAGGTAGAGAGAACAGTCGAGAACTAACAACAGCTGAGGAGTGTAAGAAATCTGAGCATAGGCTATGAGTCTGTAAAGTTAGCAGAAGAAGTCATTGGAGCTGAAGCTCATCCCTGTCATTGTATTTTGAATTCGCGCACCGCGCCAAAGTTCATTAATATAAATCATTTTGTGTATTGACAAGTTTATGTCTTATTTATGAGTTTATGTACTAAGCATAGCACTGTGTTATTCCTCATTCAGAAATCATTTCATTAAGTGTGTGTATTCACAACGTGCAACAAATTGAGCAGTCTGTGCACTGCACAGTAGTTTTGAGAACTCTGTCGTGTAGTTTGTTTGGTGTGTAGTATAGGAAACTACGTTGCATAGAGTATACTACACACACCATCGATCCGAGATATGGTATCAGAGCAGGTTTTATTAGAAGAAGTTCGAGAGAAGAAACTCAGTTGAAAAGTGAAAAATGGCTTCTACCTCAAATCTACAACCTCCCACTTTTATAGGAAAGAATTATGAGATGTGGTCCTTAACAATGAAGGTGTTATTCTGAGGTCAACATGTATGGGAGATAGTTGATAATTGCTATGTGGAACCAGTAGATCAGGAAGCATATAATGCCCTCACACAAGCTGAGAATGATGTCTTGAAAGATCAAAGAAAGAAGGATGGAATGGTGTTGTTTTACATATATCAATCCATGCATGAGAGCATACTTCCAAGAGTTGTATCAACAAAGAAAGCCAAGGAAGCATGGGGCATATTAGAAACCTCTTATTAGGGTATGGAAAAAGTAAAGACTACAAAACTACAGATTCTTAGAAGAGATTTTGAAACTATGTCAATGAAAGACTGCTCGACACGGTAGATTCATTCTACACCCATGTCATTGGACTGATAAATCATATTAAGTCTCATGGTGAAATCATAGAAGAAAAAAAAGTTGTTGACAAGGTACTTATGAGTCTTCCTTCTAAGTTTGATACCCTAGTTGTGACTCTAGAAGAGAGAAAAGACTTGATTCAGTTCAGTCTAGATAAATTGCAAGCTTCCCTCATCAATCATGAACACAGATTGAACAGGTCAAGTATGCCATTAGAGAATGCATTTTCTGCACAGTCATCTATAAGCCATGGGAGAGGACGGGGGAGAGATAACTCTAGAGGAAGAGGAAGAAGTTCTGTCAAAGATGGATGTGGTAGCAGTCCTGGAAATACTAGTGGAAGAGGTCAAAACCCAAGTACTAGTCAGCCAAGTGGCGAGAGAGCTGAAAAAAAAAGATTCAATTCCATTACTGTAAAAAGTATGGACATTATGCATATGAGTGTAGGAAGAGACAATATAATCAGAACAAGCAAAGTCAATATCTGTCAAAGAACACAAATAACCAAACCCACCCTATGTTTATGTTGCGCGTTGTATAAATTTCTATAGTATCACTAGTTGAATGCAATGTTTCTCAAGCAAGTCCTTGTGACATATGGTATTTAGATTCAGGATGCAGTAACCACGTGGCAGGAACATTGAATTCTTTTCTAGTTTGGATGAGTCAGTCCAAACCAAGGTTACACTTGGAACAAATATCCAAGTCACTGTCTTAGGTAAAGGAAATATAAATTTTTTAACAAAGTAAGGAGAACAAAAAGTTATGTATAATGTATATTATGTTTCTGGTCTGAAGCATAATCTGATGAACACAAGACAACTGTTACATAAATGATACATAATCTACATGGAAGATAATCATTGTGTGATTATGGATAAATGCCCAAACAATCTACTTATTGCAAAAATCAAAATGACAAGTGACAATATGTTCCCATTGAATTTGAATCCAACCAAGAAGAAGAATACAATGCAAGCTATTGGTAAGGGAAAAAATGCACAGTTAGACATTGCATTTATAGTAAATAGTGTGCACGGTATCAAGAAAGGATAAAATGGCACAGAGATGAAGGCAACAATCCAATCTGAAATACAGGATGATTCTTGGTTATGGCATTTTAGATTTGGACATTTAAACTTTGGAGGTCTGAAGCTGTTACACACAAAGGATATGGTAAAAGGTTTTCCATTGATTGAAAAACCGGAAAGGATATGTGAAGGTTACATATTTGGCAAGCAACACAGAGAATCATTTCCAGTTGGAAAGTATTACAAAGAAAAAGATCGACTGGAAATTGTACATTCAGACATTTTTGGACCAATGCAAACTCCATCTATAGGAGGTAGTACATATTTTATAACATTCATTGATGATTTCTCAAGAAATACATGGATTTATTTCCTAAAGCATAAATCTGATGCATTGGGTTGTTTTCAACAGTTTAAATCACATGTCAAGAAGCAGAGTGGCTATTACATCAAGTGTATAAGAACTGACATAGGAGGAGAATACATGTCAAGAGAATTTTAGAACTTTTTTAAAGTTCATGGAATCTACAGGAAACTTACCGCGCGATACACACCACAACAAAATGATGTCACGGAGAGAAATAAAAGAACCATCATGTAAATGGCGTGCATTATGTTGACAGCTAAACATTTGTCAGATGAATATTGGGTTGAGGTAGTAGCAACTAAAATATACATCTTGAATAGTTGTTCGACAAAGATTGTGAACAACATATTTCCTCAAGAATCCTGGACAGGATCAAAGAATAATGTGGCACACTTAAAAGTTTTTGGTTGCGTCGCATACGCACATGTTCTAGATGAACTAAGAAGGAAGATGGACAACAAAGGACATAAATGTATATTTTTTGGGTATCCTGAAGAAACAAAAGGATACAAGTTGTATGACCCTATTGCAAGAAAAGTCATAATCAGCTGCGATGTTCAGTTTGTGGAGAATGAATCATGGGATAGAAGCATAACAAAGACAGTAAAAATTATTGATGCAATGGAGCATGATGACACATAAGATGAAGTGGTTCAAACACCATGCATAGGTCAGTGTGCAGTCCCTTCTACACCTGGCATTGCGACGCAAATCAAGACGTAGAATACTCCAGTAAGAACAACAGGTGCGCAGTCTACACCTAGAGCGCAACAAACACCAGCAAGCAGTCTGAGAAGTTCTACATCTCCAGATCCAACTTTAGCAAGTCTATTAACAAGAAATACAAGAAATATGTGCGACATCTATAATGAAGACACAACAAATTCATTTTTAGTTTTTTCTTTGTTTTCACAAATAGATGATCCATTAACCTTTGAAGAGGCAGTCAAAGAGGATGTATGGGCACAATCCATGGATGAAGAAATCAAATGCATGGAGAACAATCAGACATTGAAATCAGTTGATGTACCAGAAGAAAAATATGTTATAAGTGTCAAGAGGATTTATAAAACCAAGAAATATGTAGAAGGAAATGCACAGAAGTACAAGGAAAGGTTAGTTGCAAGAGTTTTTACACAACTGTCCTGGAATTGATTTCAATGAAACATTTTCACCAGTTGTGTGCATGGACACAGTTAGAACTGGGTTAGCAATGGTTGCACAGTACAAATGGCCAGTTTATCAGATGGATTTAAAGTCAACATTCTTGAATGGAAATTTAGGAGAAGAAGTATATGTGGAACAACCACAAGGTTATGAGGTTCTAGGACAAGAAGACAAGGTGTATAGATTGAAGAAAGCATTGTATGGTTTAAAGAAAGCTCCCAGAGCTTGGTATAGTCTCATAGATTCCTATCTCACACATAATGTATTTCAGAGAAGTGAAAATGAGCCGACATTGTACATCAAATGAAATAAGCAAGGCAATATGTTAATTGTTTGTCTATATGTGGATGATTTGATATTTACAGGTAACTTTGGCATAGAAGAATTCAAGTGAGTCATGAAGGATGAATTTGAAATGACTGATTTGCGGCTTATGAGATATTTTTTGGGAATAGAAGTTCACGAGTCCAAAACTGGTATATTTATCTCACAATCCAAGTATGCACATGAAATATTGAAAAGATTCAATATGATGATTTCAAAAGCAACACCAACACCTATCATAATAGGATTGAAGTTAAGAAATGAAGATAAAGGATCCAAGGTGGATCCCACATTGTTTAAAACACTGGTAGCAAGTCTTATGTATCTCACAGCGACAAGACCTGATATTATGTATGGAGTGAGCCTAATTTCAAGGTTCATGGAAAATCCAAAAGAATCACATTGGAAGGAAGGAAAGAGAATCCTGAGATATGTGAATGGAACAATAGATTTTGGCATTAAGTACTCCACTTCAGAAGAATTCAGAGTTATTGGATACAGGAGGCAACATAGATGACAGGAAAAGTACCTCTAGGTGCATATCTCATTTTGGAACAAGTATGGTATCATGGGAATCAAGGAAGAAAACCATAATGACTCTTTCTTCAGTAGAGGAAGAGTACGTCGCATCTACAAGTGCAGCTTGTTAAGAAGTTTGGACGAGAAGAATGTTAAAGGATTTGTTGCAGGAACAACATGAACCAACAACAGTTTTCTGTGACAACAATTCAACCATCATGTTATCAAAGAATCATGTGTTTCATAAGAAAACCAAGCACATTGATACAATGTATCATTTCATCATAGAATTGGTGAATAACAAAGAATTATGTTTAGAATTTTGTAGGTCAAAAGAACAAGTCGCAGACATTTTTACAAAGGCTTTAGAAAGAGATGCATTTCAGCATATGTGCAGTAGTCTGGGAGTCCGCACAGTAACAGATGAGTGACAGGAAAATGAAAAATTCAATTTTTGATATAATTTTCTTTTGTAATCCCACCTACTTATAATTAAGGGGGAGAGTTGGAAATTGTAATTACAAGTGGGTGATATATTCACGTCTCCGTCGATTTGTCTGTCAGTCAATCCGTTAGTAGTTGAAATGTCTATCAGACAGTCTGGTAGACTGCAAGTGCAAAGTCGCACATTTACTCAAAAGTTAGTCAGTAAGCAAGAATCTATAAATGGAGTAGATCTCTATATTCTCAAGTTTAATTAAGTGGTTGAAGAGTTATTCGAATTAATGGTAGTCTTTAATGTTAAGTCGGTCTTATCTTCTGTAGGAAGTCTCAGTTGGAGTCCATTTAAGTCTGAGTCATTTAGTTAATCAAGTAATGCATAATTGATGTGGTAGAGTAGAAAAGAGAGGTAGAGAAAACAATCGAGAACCATCAACAATTGAGGAGTTTAAGAAGAGTGAGCATAGGCTCTAAGTATGTAAAGTTAGCAGAATAAGTCATTGGAGCCGAAGCTCATCTCTGTCATTGTATTTTGAATTTGTGCACTGTGTCGAAGTTCATTAATATAAATCATTTTGTGTATTAACAAGTTTCTGTCTTATTTCTGAGTTATTCCGCATTCATAAACCATTTCATTAAGTTTGTGTATTCACAATGTGCAACAAACTGAGAAGCCTGTGCACTACGCAATGGTTTTGAGAACTCTGTTGCGTAGCCTGTTTGGTGCATAGTATATAAAACTGTGTTGCACAAAGTAGATTGTGCGCACCATCGATCCGAGATGGAATTTATTTCATGAATTTTACAAAATTGACAACATAGTTATATTCAAATTCTAACTTCATGTAATGATGGTTTTGTATCAATTTAATTTTCTCTTATATTATTAACCTATATATTCTTCCATATTTAATTTTTAACTTGGTTATTATAATGTTTTGAATAATATTTATATTCAAATTCTTTTGAGTCGTGAATGAATTTTATTAATGTTTGAAGTAATCATTAAAATTTATTTTTCCTTTTTTCATGTTAATTAGATTGTGCTCAAGGACATTAAAAACTTATCATAACTAGGGTGAACCTATTGGTCACTTCACCTCACATATATTTATCAAAGGATAAATAATTATTAATGATTATCAAATGACATGGTCTTTATATACAATGGACATGCATATAAATACAAGTAGGGGTGATAAGTCATGCCATTCACAAAGGGAATCACTTGTCATTTTTACATATTAATTACTACATTACATAACAATTTTCCTATGACAATTATGACACGATATTTTTTTATTACATTATGACAATAAATGTAATATACCTTAGGTATATTACAAGTTTTTTCTCATTAAAAATGATTTGTCATCAATGCATTGATAAGGAAATTTTTTCCAATAGAATAAACCAACTCCGCGTAAGTTTCACTTATTTGATAAGGTTGAGGACATGAGGAGATATGATGTTCAAAAATTTGAACAATATGTACACATTGAAAAAGGATCAATCCATCCTAAATGGATTCTTCTTAGAACTCTCTATTGATAAGAGTCTAGATTCAATGTTCTTTGTTGTTTCCTTTGAGAGGTATCAATGTTTGAGTGCTTTTGTATGTAATAACAACACTAACATTTATATATTGATTCTTATGTGCTACATTTTATATAATTAAGGTGTTGATGTGGTAGAGTGATAATTTGATGCTCATTAATCTTTGGTTTAAACTCTTCACGATATATTTGATTCATAATGTCGATATTTTATATGCTTGTATTTAGTAGCGTGTCAACCAATTTATTAGTGTCAATCAATGGAACTTCAACTAACACTAAATCTATGAACATGGACTTGTCATCAAATGGTTTATTGAATTCAATTTCTCGATTCTCTTCCATTAATAAAACTTCATTAGTAATGGCGCTCTGATTTTTAGTTTTGATTCCTTCAATTAAATTCAATTTATCTACAGTTTCAACTTCTAAAAATATTTATTGATTCACTTGGATTAGTTAAGGTCTCTTTGTCACTAGTCTCAACTTCTGAACTTCCTTGATTCACTTGCATGCATGGATGTATCCTCGTAATTAGTCTTACATTTTAGTTTTTTTTCAATTCTGTAAGCACAGTTTGACTATGATTCTTCAAATAGTTAATTTTCTTGTCTTTATCTAAAAAAAATTTATCAATTTTTCTCTTGACATCTTTTTTCCTAAGATTCTTGGTCGCATTGAGTTGCAACATCTTATTGAATTGATACTTGATTCATTGTTTGTAAGTGATAATTTTATTTCTCTGATGCTTGTAGTTGTTTTTTGAGGATTTTAGTCTTGTCGACTTTGTTTATAGATTCTATATGATTTGGCTTCTCCTTTTTTAACCTATGGATTTTTTTAAACAATCTCTAATTAAGGTTCCTTATGTGGTATTTATCTTCATCTTTTTTCAATAGTTTGTTTTCCAGATCGTCCTTTACCTTATTGTATTATTTATGATCTTGTAATTCCTTAATTCATGTTGTTAACTCTTAAATATGATTTTTAGATAAGAATTGTATTTTTCTATGAATCCATTAAAATATTTCTCCATATCAATAACATATTATAATTTTTTAGTGTTCTCTTTATATTGTACTATTTTATCCACTAGCTTTTATATTTTTGAAAGATGTGATTTCATGCATGACATTTTGATTATTAAAGAACCATTTCTTATAATATATATTGTAAATTATTCAATTTTCTAAATTATTTCATTAAATTTTTTTCTTTTAAATGATATTCTCAATATCAAATTTTGAGTACTCTTCTTAATAATGAATATACAAGACAAGATAATACCATAATTAATGTACTTTTATTATTTTTATTATATCTTTATATAACTAAATATGCTTTAGTGTAATAATTCTTTACATAATTAATTATTTTATTTTTAATATAATGTAATAATTCTTTACATAATTTATTATTTTATTTTTAATATAATGTCTTAGAGTTAACTCTTTATAAACACTTTCAACAATACTTTCTTTTTATAAACTTTAAGTATTCAAGTTATCAACATTTTCATCTTATTCATTTTTCGTTCACAACATTATTCACAACTTTCTAGATTATTCAATTTACTAATATTTTCACATTATTTAATTTTACTTGACTATTTATAATGCAATTAATGAAAGATTTATGTTTTCTTTGTTATTCCTTCATACAAAATCTTTTTCGAAAGATTTATATTTCTCCTTTTTAATTTTCTATGCAAAAATTGTACTTGGCAAAGGAACTTCTCTGACACCTATTAAAGTAAAAATGTTGGTCACTCCATGATAATAAATGTAATATATCTTAGATATATTAAAGTAGCATTACTTTCTATTATTTTTTTATGGTAGAATACCTAATTTTTGAATTATTTTTTTATAAAAATATGATATATATTAAATAATATTAAAAAAATTTAAATTGTTAATCTTTATATTATTTTTTTGGTTTATTTATTATAATGATGATAATGTTTGGATTGCTCTAATATATATAAAAAAAAAGTTTTATCATAAAAATAAAAATAAATGGGATGAATATTTTTAAGAAATTTCATTTCTATTTTTGAATATGATAGAAATGAAAGTATGAAGGCAATCATGGTTATAGAGGAGGCCATTAAAACTTAAGAGTAATTAAATTATTAAAATGTATAGTTATGTTTAATTTTAAGGATAATGAAATGTTAAAAGAAATTATTTTCATCATTAACTTATTTTGTATTACAAATTTTATAAATTTTGAGTTTATATCAATTTAACTACCAATTAAATATGTAAATGATAAACATTAATTCATATTTTTACAATATTCATTTTTTTCATTTAAATTGAAAAAATTATTTTAATAAATTAAATTATATTTTATTTTTATTTTAAATTTCAACTTCCACTTTATTAATAATTTTATTCAATTTCCACATTTATAAATTTCATTAAAAAAATACAAAATTTAATTCAATTTAGAGTAAATTTTTATATTACAATAATTAAATCAAGCCTAAAATCTCCACCCAAAATTTTTGAGAATGTGTTAGAGGTTCATTAGTTTGTCATAAAACTTAATATGCTTATTATAAATTCAATTCTTGTACATTTTTATATTACAATAATTAAATCAAGCCTAAATCTCCACACAAAATTTTTGAGAATGTGTTAGGGGTTCATTAGTTTGTCATATTGAAAGTTTTTAAATTATTTAAAATTTGAGAAATATACCTTTTAGTAATAAAGGGTGAAGGAGTATTTTGGGATTGATGGGATTATATTTTATTTAGCTTTTTACATAGGCATAGGTGTTTT
>ML785939.1:1202514-1214557 GCA_009831015.1 Picea engelmannii
AACCCATGATTATACATTGAACTATATTACAATGTGCGCGTGGGTGGTTATGCCCGTTTCAAAACTAATTTAACCACTTTTTCGCCGAGCCCCAGGTTTTATGGCCACATGACCGAATGCCGAGGCGGTTAAGGGCTGGAGGCACCCTAACCGTTCTACGGTTTGGACCGGTGCGCAATTGCGTACGGGTCTTGGTTTTTTCGCTTAAATGAGCATGTGTGCCAGGTTTGAGGAACAACGGTGCAGATTGTAGAACCAGAGACAACAAAGAAGGAGGGGAGACTTCAAGGAGGCTATCTTCTTCATTTTTCGACCGTTTCAGGTGCCGTCAGAGCCTAGACAGGGGTTTTGGCACGCTGCGGAGCCATTGGGGCAGTCATTTTGTTGATTTGAGCACGGTAAGACTTGTTTTTAAGCACTTTGAGCAATTTAATATAAAAGATCCATTTGGAGGCTAGACCAGGAGATGTAGCCCGGAGTGGGGTGAACTCCTTTATCAAGTTCCTGTGTTTATGTCTGATGTTCAATGATTTTTGATGCTGTCTATGTTTATTTCTACATAAGTAATCCTTTATTATGTGTTGCAAATTGATCCGGTTGCCTTAAACACATAACATTTCACTTGCAATTTAATTTAATCAAGTTTATCAAGTCTTCTTCAATTTTAGATCACCCTTCCTTCCAAACAAGAATATATGAGAGATGATAAAACTTTACATTAAATCGTCACCATCAACCAATCATCACATAGAACCTAATAATGCTTCCTCAGACTTCTTCAATTTCTGCAATTATTTAATTCTTGGAGTACTCTGATCTTGTAGATAATATTACTCATTGTATTCTCTGAAATGCCTCCAATTTTCACTCCTTGAATCATCCCCAAAAAGAGGTTATAGAAAGAATGGTAGACTTTATTCAATTATGGTCTATTCAGGAGAGTGAACTTGCACAGAATGCCCTGTGCTCAATAATTAACATCCAATTCTGAAACTCGCACACAAGAAACTAAAGTCTATACTCTTTCCAATGAAATTTGTCCCACTTCATTTGGATTCTCGTTGAATAAGTTATGATTGTTTTACCCAGAACACTTGTTTATTGACTAGCTTCAGGACTGGTCACAAACCCTATCTTCCATAGAGTGTATCTCCATAATTATAACGAATCAAGAGCTGAAATTTTTACCAGAGGTACCTTGATATGTCTTATCAATACCATAGATATTTCACCATCTGATCATTCTAGAAACAAAGTTATAGAAAAAATGGTAAGATGACCTGAAAATAACATACCTTAGAACACATCACCAAAAGACTTCATCCTCCCTTGAAATATGGCCTTCTTTTCTTCTTATTACCTCTAAAATTCGACTTGTATGAAATGAATGTATAATGATGTTTATTTATACCATTTATGTCACTTCCTTTTAACATTAGGGCCGACCTGACACTTTCTTATTTTGTAATTATTTTCTTTAATTATCTTCAGGGCCTACATGTACTACGTTATTCAATTCACTTTGTCATCTTCAAAAATTCATTTCTCTTCAACCATGAGGATCCACGTGACGTGACACATACCATCGGAAACAACATGATGCATACTATCCATCCATGGGTGTTGTATCTGCATGTGCATTTTCCTTCATTTCCAAATACCTTCATCAATCTTGCAGTCCAAAACCCATGACTAGGGTTGACATCAATGACAACAACCAATCTTCCAACAGGATCAAAGCATAAGGGATGCTTAACCATTTGACTACCTCTATGAAAAAATGTTACAATTAATATATCAAACATGAGCAGAGGAATTACGAGAGTTCCTTCAACAAGAGTTTGTTGAAACTCTAATATTTCCTACAAAGTAAATAGAGTTAGTAAAAACTCTAAGATTTCCTACAAAGTAAATAGAGTTAGTAAAAACTCTAAGATTTCCTACAAAGTAAATAGTTGATGACTTAGAGGACCACGATATTTTATAAAAATAGTTGATGACTTAGAGGGCCATGATATTTTATAATTTTTTATAAATGTTAATAATAACAATATTGGAAGTTGGTGATCTCAAATTGGGTTTTCATGGTAAATCATTGTTTCACATGGTTGATTTATCTGTGCATTGCTTCAATTATGTGATTATCATTCAATGTGAAATTTTATGTGAATGTCAGCATAGAACTATAACTAAATCTAGCTATTGATTTATGTGTGCATTGCTTCAATTATGTGATTATCATTCATTGTGAATTTTTATATGAATGCCAACATATAACTATCACTAAATCTAGCTATAGTGTTGCCAATAAACTTGTTGTTTTCCCTCACGATCGAACTAATAGAAGCTCACCATTTCCATAATTGGTTATTGGTCATTCACACAATAATTTGACTAATATTTGGTGTTTATATTGTTATTCTTATCTTGGAAAATTATAGAGAAACGAACTAAGTTGTGTTTATATATTCTATTGAATATATTACCTTGTTGCATTCAGTGGGAAAAGCCCCACATGCAATCGTATTATTTTTTTTATTACAAAACATTTGCTTTGACTAATATTTGGTGTTTATATTGTTATGGTTATCTTGGAAAATTATAGAGAAACAAACTAAGTTGTGTTTGTATATTTTATTGAATATATTACCTTGTTGCATTCAGTGGGAAAAGCCCCACATGCAATCGTATTTGTTTTTTTTTTACAAAACATTTACTTTATTGTTCATGTGGATTAGTGGGAGAACATACATGACGTTCTTTCTTAGACAGTTCATTTAATATTTTGGACATAGCCCCACACATAGTAATCCATCATAGTTACACAATAGCACACCCTTATAAACTTTGGTTATTGTGAATATTTTGGCATTTCATTTTCAATTAATTCAAACTTGAAACTCGAGTATCAAATGACATTAGTCTACAATATTTTGGTATATTTCAAACTGGTGATTTTGGTTGTGAAAAAAATGATCTTCGATCTACAATCGTTCGAGTTGTGCTGAGGCTTGTAATCGTATCATTATTTTATCACTTGATCATTCCTTCGTTGGATTGAACATTGTTCATTAATTATGGATGGAACATTGTTTATTAATTATTTCTAGAAATCAACTTATTGATTGGTGTTGTTTTCTTTGAAGTTAGGGAAAAAAATATCAAAGTTGTTGTTTGAATTGAAAACATGTCGCAAGGTATTTTGACTCACATATAGAATTGATATAGGAATAATGATTGTGCAGAAGTTAGTTGTAGTTGTTCAAGCATAGAGAGTAATTTATAGTCTTATATTAGCAAATATAATGTGGTGAAAGACATTTATAGTTTAACAATGATGAGAAGAGACCAATTATTTGATTCCACAATTAACATTAGCATTTGTGAGATGGATTGGACATTGACCCATTGTTTATGGATCATCTTGTATCAGAGCCAAATTTAACATTACTTGGGAAAACCCATATGGTAGACACCTACAATGAACATTGAAATAGTAGACAATCATTATTACTAGGCCTAAAGAGAAGCAAAAGACAAATAATGGTGAGGATTCCTCATGAAGAGAACAAGAAGAAATATAAAAAAAACTAGGATTTACTTCGTTGAAGTAGAGAATCATTGCACTAATAGAGATGGTAACACAATTGCTAATAATGAGGGGTGAGGAATCACACTCATTATAAATTCTGCATGGATAACACAAGGATGGACTAAAAGATTCCAAAGTCGAGAAGCTTGGAAACTTAGGTAATGAAAACACTTTTTCTTCATATTCTTGTATTCCTTTCAAAGTAGAAGTGAACCTTGTGTTAGCACTCTGTAAATTTCTCGGAGGTTGACAAAGAAGGAATCCACAAAGGTAACTTTATCCAACCGCTTTTAAAGTTGGGATCTAGCCCTTCCAGCTTCAGAGAGGGATCTCTCCATATGATTTAGCTTTGTTTTTAATTTAGATATTAGGCTAGGTAAAGGAACAAGTATGCTTTGTTGTAAAAGGGTTAATAAATTGGTTGAGACAATCTACACATCCATTGGGCTATGGGGTCTGTATTTAATTAAATATGAGAAACAACCAGAAACGCCAAAGAAGACTTTCATAGGGCGAGATAATATACTCACTGGATCTTTAGTAATTTGAATGATGGACAGAAGAAAAGAAAAGAAAGATAACTTCAACTAACAAGCAGTTAAGAATTTCTTAATCAAAGATATCAGAAGATAAACATTAAAATCTTTAGAATCGGAAACAGGGTATCAAAGATAAATCCTGCTACATTACGTTATTCTTAAAGATTAGTTCTAGAAAATGAAATGACAACAGAGAAAGGAAAACATTTAACTTAGAAGATCAACATCACCAGTGAACATACGCAAGAATCCTGTAAAAGTGCCTCCTCTTTATTAATGGCAGATCTCTTCAAAAATAGTACAATTTGATAGCGATAGGGTGTGCGAATCAACAACCCTCAATACTTCGAGAGTTGAAGTATTTATAATTCAAATTACAAACGTTCCTGTCATAACTGATCAGGACGTGCTCCTTCTATTTTTAGTCTAACTACTTTAACTAATCAAAAACTGTTTGATGACTCAGTACAACTGCATGCGGAATTTCCGGGGTAGGCCGTTGGCGAGGTGCCCTCGGAACCTCTTCTGACAGGACAGGTGACTGGATAGTGACAACTCATCTGCTAATCTAGTAGATCACAAAGTTCCTCTCATCGGAGATGACTTGGCACTGTGACTTTAAGTAATCTCCGATACACTTCATCCATGTCTGTATATTTAGCGAATGTAGGATTAATGAGGAATATATGTCTAATATTGTGTTGGATACCAATATCCAACTGCAGGGCATCCATGAATGTTTTGCCTGCGATGCTCCCTTGTATCCATGCAAACTTAGAACTGTCTTTAGATACTTCAGTTAATCTCTTCTTGTAATCAGGGAGTGTCATTAGTTTGGCATTAATGACCTTCAGACCAGGTAGGCCTTTCTTTTGGAGAGCATCAATCTTATTGAAGAACTTCTATACTCCCTGATCCATGACTTGAACCTTTTCCTTGAGCTGAAGGATTAGACTTCTCTTGGTTAAAACCCTTTTTACCTCAAGTATAGTCTTCGTTCTGTCCTCGATTTTTAATTCTTCAAGTTCCTCTCTGGTCTTGGAATTCAGGAACCTGATGATCTCATTTGCTTGTGCTGGCATGTCTCCCAGCTCCACTMTGATTTTCTCAAYAGCCTCTTTGCTCCTCTGGAGCAACTCATTTTGTTCAAACATGATTTGAATCATTGGCYAGATTTCATTGATGGACTTGGTGATGTATGTCCATASAATCTCTTTGACTTCAKCCAATGTCTTCCTTGCCATCGTTTGCTTTTGGAGCTGCTRTAACTCCTTCCTGAGATGCTMTGTTACCTGMTTTTCTTTGGATAGGCTTGTCTGAAAGGAAGTTTTGAGMTCTTGGAGGTTCTCCACTTCTTTCTTAAGCCTRCTGATTTCTGTCTCTTACAGGTTCATTTTCTCCATGGACTTGGCAAGGTCTGTTGTTCCTTCTAGTAGTGACACTGGTGTTGCAGAGGRGATTGATGTCACTKTTAYTGTGCTTGCTCCTGAGATAGGAATAGCACTCAATGGAATGACTTCCATTGGTTTCATCTGTTCTTTCTCTTTCAATAATTTTTCCAGCTCAGCTTTCATTTCCTTGAGCTGAGCATTCTGCTCCATGAGCAACTTTAGCATCTCATCCTTATCACCTTCTTTCTCTGCTATTTCCTTCGCCTGAGAGTCCTCTGTGGGCGGGAGCTTCAGCTCTTTTCTTAAGGATGCGATGTCAGCATTTTTCCTTTTTATCATCTCTTCGACAACTTTCACATTTGAAGGATCATAGCCGATCTTTAAAACCAGCTCCTCCAAGGTCTTAATTCTGTTGTCCTTCGCAAAAGATGATATATTTTCCAACTTAAGCTGTGTCTGAGCGTTGTTCAATGACACCTAGAATTTTGTTGCGGAAGTTGAAGCATGTGCCAATGTGTGAAAAACCATCTCTCTTGTTTGTTTATGCAGATCCCTCTGATCTGTTGGGTGCATGTCTTTCGCTTGGAATTCGAAAGTGGCCCTCTTGTAATCTGAAATAACCTTGGGATCTGGTACCTGCGCTTGGAGGTATGCCATGTGCATTCTACCTTTATCTGTGTTGAAAGCTGACAACAGCCTGTGTTGTGCCGTGGACGACTGCTTCTGGAACTGGGCGTAAGTACTGCTAGTGA
This sequence comes from Picea engelmannii, assembly GCA_009831015.1. NCBI lineage: Eukaryota > Viridiplantae > Streptophyta > Pinopsida > Pinales > Pinaceae > Picea > Picea engelmannii. The sequence goes on from ML785939.1 coordinate 1,208,789, forward strand.
GGGTCTGGTTCCTTTTCTTGGTCAATTCGTACTTTTCAAAAATGCCCAACTTGGGCACTGTCTTACTTGGCTGAGTATCCAGGGGAGAATCTATGGATTTCTTCGGTATTGATGTGGTGATTTCCTTATGCTGGCTCGAGCCAAAAGGTAGGGTGACTGGCTTGATCCCTGTTGTAGCTACCGTGGTAGGTGGGACTTCTTTTTCTACTGTCGTGCCAGGCGTTAAAACTGTCTTGGCCTCTTGGTGTGCATCTGGAACTCTTCTAATGACACCTCTGTTACAGGAGGAGACGACTCCTGTCGGGGCCTCTTCTCCTTGGGGACCTGAGGTGTGGTAGTGGGTGGCACACTCGTCGAGGGCACCTGCTGTTCCACTTCAACTTGTTGTTCCACATCCATCAAAGTGTCAGGCACCCATACTGTTTGATTTGCAAATTTCTCGATCTCTGGATTGGACTCATGAGCATATGGGACATTCTTATTTTTTACCCTCATTTCCGAAATGATCCCGTATGGATCATAGTGCCAAGTGAAACTCGTAAATAATTTCATCTCCTTCAACATTCTATCCGCTTATTCCCCTGCGCCTCAACTATTGCATATGAAAGAACCAATTTGACCCTTGATTCTCAATTGCTGCTACTTCTTCAGGGAAACAAAGTGAATGTCATCTGAATTCATTATCTGCCTAATATATTCTAATGCAAAAAATCTTACCGGTACATATTTTGGCAGCTTCTAAGGTGCCAATTCGCACCCGAAAACTCTGATCTCGGTGTAGTCCTGGTACAGGTACCAGTCTCCTGTCTTTGTGTTGTCCGAGAGATGCAGAATTCTCTGGACTTCATCATTTATCCGTGGCTCAGGCCTTCCACTCAACATGCTAACCACCAGGTGGTAAAACTCATCAATGAAATCTTTGAAGTCGTAGTCAGCAGAGTTACGCTTCAGAAGAGAAGTCCATGCTGTGACTGGCTAGGGCCTTCCATCTGCGTCCATCTTCTGCATGGAGAAACTGAATTTTTCGGCCTAAAAGTAAACGAACATGTACGCCAGTATGGAAGAATATCTGAACATGCCCTCTGTACCGAAATTCACTAATTGTTCGTGAATATTATCGGCCAAGAAGGTGTTGTAGTTGAACTACGTTGTCGGATTTTCATCGTTTGAGAAAATGGACAGAAAACCCAGGATGGGCTCATCTACCCATTGGTTGGAATAGTAACCAAGCAAGGTACACAGGGAAGAAATGATTTGGTTTCCTTTGGTGGAGAACATGGATGAACGGTAAGGGGGATTTGTGGAAGGGAGAGGAGCGGAAGTGGGGAGGAAAAGCTCGAATATCTGAGCTCTCTGAGGAAAGGTCATTTTCTGATATAGCTCAATGAATATTTCTAAATTGAAAGGGGACGCAAATTCAGCACGTGGAATTTGCATCATCTGGTCAATATCTTCGGGAGTGATGAAGAAGAGGACGTCTCCAAATGAGGAGATGATGGCCCTATGGTCTGGGATATAGTGGGCTTGGCATTTCAATGCGAATTCAGGGAAGTGGTGGATCTGGGGAAACATGTACTGGGGCAAATTGGACTCCCAGAGTCCAATTTCGTTGCTCTGGTCTAGGAACACATCCCGGAGCCATGACTGGAGGTCTGCAAAATCGACGTCGCAAATGGTATTTGCGATCGATCTATCTTTATCAACCAACGGGATTTTGTCCAAGTCGACAGGAGGAGGAAGAAAAGGATTCTCTTCTCCTTCTGCGGGTCTTGGCTTTGGCGCCATCTCTGCAACAGTACCTGCAATAAACAATATGTTAGTGGGGTGACGGAATGTGGATGAAGGTGGCGGAAAAGCGATGGAGGAATAAGATGTAAGTGTTCTGGTGCGATGGACGAATAGTGAATGAAGAGGGAAAATGGTAATTTTATTTAAAATAGGGTCGGTTGGACACGGGAAAATGGTCAGCATGACAATGGGTATGTTATTCAGTTATTGATGGACAACGGGCCACTTGGGGGTGACATGGCAGGTGACGGTGGCCAAATCATATGGACGGGTGACGTGGAGGCTGGTGATTGGAGGTAAAAGTCACCAAAAGGGGTTGTTCATGAGTGAGGGACTTAGGTACTGACAACCGAGTCTGACAGCAGTTATGGGATGTGACACGACCCCGGGAGCAAGTGGAATAAGTGGGCTCAGTGGAGGATGATGTCCATGAGTGACGAGCTGTCAGATAGTATGTGGCGGATAGGACTTTGGGACCAATAGGACAATGCCGCATGTAACAAGGGGCCCGCTGAAAGGAATATTCATTCCAGACCCCCCCTTTTGGTTAAAAGCAGAACACTAGGCGGGGTCTGAAATCCATTGTGAGCCATAGATCTGCGCGCTTACTTCCTAGCCGCAGATCTTAGCGTGCTCCTTAATACTCATTCTGGACCCCTCCCCCCCCGGTTAAAAGCAGAACGAAGGGGGGGGTCCGGAATCCATTGTGGACCGTTGATCCGAGCGCTCTATTATGGGCCATCTAGATGTGCGCCCACGTTATTATCGATTCCAGACCCCCCCGGGTTAAAAGAAGAATGGTCGGGGGGGTCCGGAATGTGCTGTGAGCCGTAGATATCAGTGCCATGATCGGGACCGTTGATAAGTGCAAGAAACATAGGTCAGGAGAGAAATACACATGCACTTGGGGAAAACTTAGGATAAAAGCCATTTCATGGGTTTTTATTCAATTTTACAAAGGAACACCACCATGAGACTTTGAACGATTATTTTTTAAGCATTTGGAACATGGTGTAATCTTGATTTCAAGATGGTTTTAATGGAATTTGAACAATAAAGCAACTGACCTACATGCTAACCTATCTTTCTAGGACAATTAACCCAGATTAAACTGTTGGGTTAATGAATTACTCTACCTAAGGTCTATCTGACCAGGATTAGACAGTCTGGTCATATTTATTCACTAACCTAGCAACATTAAATTTAAAAAAGAACTTGACCATGCTTGAAAGGTATGGCCAAGTTACTATTATTGCATGAGGCTTTTCTTTTCAATTCTTTTATGCCCTCTTTTCTTTTCTTTCTTTTTTCTTTTTCCTTTTCTTTTTCTTTTTCTTTTTGCAAATTATTTGAAGAATGAAATATCATTTGTCAACAAAATCACTAGATACAGATCATATCCAGGTCATCAATTGATTCCCATAATTTATGGGGTGATAATAGCGGCTCCACCTGGGGATGGTACTTGCCCTGTTAAGTTCCAAGAATCCTATTTCCTGTCATTCTGAACAAATTTGTCTAGTATCCATCATTGGTTTTATTCTTAAAAACAGTGATCAATAGCTTAGGGCCTTCTCTTCAGGCTTCAACCAACTGACTAATGTTCCATGCTCAGAACAATGCAAGTAATAAATGAAAATTAAAATGATATGTACAGTGGAGAGTGGAAAACTAAAATCTTCTACTGAGGTGGTACATAATGTTTCAGCATCCTGCCATTCACTGGTGCTCCTGCCAGATCTGACCCATCAACATTGTTTAACAAAAAGGCATTGTTTCCTCTGAAAGATTGGATTGTATATGGCCCTGTCCACAGGTTATCAAATTTTCCATGTTTCCCTTTGTCTTCATTCCTGGCATCCCATCTCAGCACCAATTCTCCCAGCTCAAAATCATCCTCCTTGGTTCGTTTGTCGAAGATCTTCTTGATGTTTTCTTGGACGACCTATGTTTTGTTGAAAACTTCTTCTCTAGTCTGTTGCAAATGAATCATCTGGTTGATTCTTCTCTGTGAATCGTTTGGCTTAGCTTGCACATATTGAAGTAATTTCATAACAGGGACTCCTAGAGAAGTAGGGAAAACTGCCTCTGTACCATAGACCAGCTGGTAAGGTGACATACCAATCGACCTTTTGGTGGTCAATCTATCAGCCCATAAAGAAAATACCAACTTATCGTGCCATGATTTTTTGTTTTCCTGCAATGTTTTCTTGATGATATTCACCAAAGTTTTGTTTGAAGACTCCGCCAACCCATTGCCCTGAGGGTAGTAGGCTATGGAATGCCCCAAACCGATGTGATATCGATTGCAGAAATCTATGAGTTTCTTCGATTGAAAGGTAGCTGCATTGTCAGTGATAATATTTCGAGGACAACCAAAACGAGATAAAATATTGTTTTCAAGGAATTTTATAATTACTGAGTCAGTGGCTTGCCTACTCGGTATCGCCTCGATCCACTTGGTGAAATAATCGGTGGCAGTAAGAATCCACCGGTGTTGGCCTGAGGAAGGTGGGTGTATCTCTCCAATGAAATCAAGCCCCCATTGCTGGAAAGGAGCCTCAACTGATATAGGTTTCAGAGGTAAAGGAAGGATTTTCCTTTTGCCTTCAAACAGTTGACACTGGTGACATGCTGTTACTTTCTGATGTACATATGCAAACAGGGTGGGCCAGTAGAAACCATCTCTGAGTATTTTGTTGGCTGTAACCTTCCAGTTCAAATGGCTGCCACATTCGCCTGCATGAAACTCCTGCAACACTTTATCAGCTTCATCTTTCAGTAAACAATTCAAAATAATATCTGCAGGATCTTTCCAATACAAATTTCCTTCTAGAATACAGAATTTCAAAGCTTTCAACTTTAAAAATCTAGCTTTAGTCTTAGTTAAACCAGGGGGAGCTTGTAAATTTTGTAAGACAAATATAAGGTATGCATACCATGGAGAGTTTAGAAATACCTCTCTAACGTTTGGAGTCACCATCTCACCCTGTTCATCTGCAACGTCTAGAAAATTAATGTCAAGAACCTGGAAGTTAGATTCAACCATTAATTTAGCAAGGCCTTGGCCTTTGATTAGTTTTGTGGGCTTAATCTCTATATCGTATTCTAAGATTACAGAAATCCATTTTCCCCTTCTTCCATCAGGGTTGTCCTGTGTTAGAATATCCTTTACTACCACATTCGAAACATAAGCTATGGTGTGTGAATGGAGAATGTAGACCCTGAAGTCCTTTATGGCTTTTAGCAAAGCAAAATCTTGCTTCTCCATGATATTGTAGTTCAGGGAAGCATCTCTTAGAGCTTTGCTGAAGAAAGCAATGGGTTGTTCGTACCCTTCACTGTTCTTCTGCAGTAATACCGTTTTTATAGTATGTTCAGAGGCGAAAGAAAAAAGATAAAAATATTTAGTGAAATCAGGACTGATCAGAACTGGGGCCTCTATGAGTGCTCGTTTGACTTGTTCGAAGGATTGTCTAGACTAAGAGTCCCATTTTATTTTTATGTCCCTTTTAAGCATGTTTGTTATGTTTCTGAGGAGTTCGGCCAGGTTGGGAATGAATCTTCGTAGAAAGTTAATTTGTACGATAAAAGACTGTAGTTCTTTGAGGTTTCTTGGGTGTTCTATTTTTAGTATGGCCTCTATTCTGCTGCGGTCAATTCTGATTCCATCCTTAGAGATGATATGTCCCAGTAGTTTGCCTTCTTATAACCCAAAAAGGCATTTCTTAGGATTTAAAGAAATCACAAACCTTCTACACTTCTCGAAAACTCGTCTGAGGTGCCGCAGGTGTTCATCATCAGATTTGGAAAACACAGTCACATCATCTAAATAAACGACAATAAACTTACCTGCTTCTTCCACGAAGGCGATATCCATTGCCCTCTGAAACTTGGCTCCCGCGTTCATCAGACCGAAAGGCATCTTCACGTACATGAACGTGCCCCAAGGTGTGGTAAAAGCGGTTTTATCCTGATCAT
>ML785940.1:0-30178 GCA_009831015.1 Picea engelmannii
CATGTAAATTTGTCACATTCTTATGGTTAATACCAATGCAATATTATTCATACGCACGCTATATTCAATAATTATTAACAATGCAATATTATTCATACACGCTGTATTAGATATGGGGTCGAAAACATGCTATAGTTGGTTTGGAACCATGCTCGCGGGCAACAGAGGGTGAAAGTGGAGAAAAACAAAGGATTCGACCAGTTTAAAGTAGAGAAAAAGAAAGGATTCGCCCAGTTTTTATTTCTTTAAGAAACAGAGGAATGTGCATGCAATATTATTGTTGTGTTGTGCGTTCCTTTTACTGGTAGATTTGGTGCCTACATGGTGGTTTGGGAGATGCAGAACCTATTAAAAAATAACGCCCATGCATCCCCAAGACTGCAATGTGAGCGCGTTCTTGAAAAGGCGCGTTGTCGGTTTTGAGTCTGTCATCTTCATGTGAGCACCTCAAAACTGCGATGTGATTGCGTTCTTGGAAATTCTTTGAGGCCGCTATCTTCATGTGATCACCTCATAACTAAATGAAGACTAAACCCATCAATCACTAATCAAATAACTGAATGAAGATGAATTACTAACCAAATGAAGAGTAAACCCACACTGACAAACTATCCTCTGTATGAATAAACCCATTCATATCCTCTCTTCGTTCATCATGTTTATCAATTGTTGTGAATCAATTTCTCTGTCACTGATATAATACAATTTTCTTGTAAACTTTGAGGTCGAGATTGCGGTTGCAACATGTATATAACTTTGAAGCCAAATTCTGTCATGTAATTGCCATCAGCTTCACATCATGCAAAATCTCCTATCGCAGTGGGCGATAAAATTTGTGGTATTAGACAAAACTACCATTCCACACCCGAGCATCTCGCATGCATGGAAATGAAATGGTACGCGAGCATTGCTGACATGGAAAATAAGAAATACTCCAGATAGGGGGCGAGACAGGTGGCCCCACCAGCTAGACTCCCATATGGTCCAACCAGCTTCTAACACCTAGAAATGGGCCCCATCCCAATCATATAGAGGTGTTAAGTGTCCATTCTAGCCCAAGACAACTGGCATGACATAGGTGCCACATAGACTACACTTGGACCAATGATATCTTGCTATGTCTTTGTGGGACCATGTTGTTGACGTCATCCATGAAATCACTCAAATTATATTGATATCATACCATTTTCTTTTTTCTCAACATAATTAGGATATAGAATTCAAGTTTCATAGGGAGTTAGGTTCTTTCCTTCTTAAACTAAGAACTCCCATAACTATCATTGAGGAAATGCTACAATAGTGTGATTTTTTTTTAAGGGAAGCAAGTGGGTGTATGACCCATATGGAGTGATAGCAGTAGGAAAGTCCACGTACAAGCATTGGAGGTGCCATGTCATATAAGGCACTACTGAGGAGGTTAAGAAAATTTTAGAGGAAAATATACATAACCCAACTCTCATTCATTCAATGGACTAGGAAAATGTCAGTCAAGCTCATCAAAAGCAAGAACTGCAACCTGGAAAGAGGACATTTTTAGAGTTCCATAATAGCATGGATATTGATGGGAAGCAACATAAAATACCTAGAAATGATGAGGAATAAGATTCATAAGGACTCATTATAGAGATCTTAGATAAGGGAAACGACATATTACAAATCACTGAGAGATCCAGTGAGGATGGGTCAGCCCCAAAGGTACCTACTGTCACCATTGAACATATCACTTTATCCATGTTGTTAGCAGAAGGAACTGTCACTTCTACAACTCAAGTAGCTTCAGAGAAGAAACCTTCTCTATTTTCCCATTACTATGACATAAGAAGGAAGAACCAAGAATTGAGAAAGGAGATCTATCCTCGAGTCACATCTTCAAAACAATTCCTTTGTTCCATTGATTAAATTCAAGACACTTTCAAGCTGGTTGTGTTGGAATCAAAAGCATTGAGGCCTCTTACCCCTTCTCATTACAAATAAACTCAAATAAAGCTTAATCTTTGGAGTATTAAGCATGGAGACATGATTGAGTTGCATAAGAAAACCAAAGACATTCTATACAAGGAGTGTTGCAATAGTATGTCGGTGAAAGGAATATTAGGGAGATGGTATTTAAAATTGATAGGAAATTGAAGGAGAGAGTAGCAAGAAATGCCTATAAAACTCAATTTGTAGAGTTGGAGAGGAAAATAATTTCCTTCAGAGTAGATCGTAAAAATCCCACAGTTGTGGGATATTTTATCAACCAAAAGGACATTGAAATTAAAGTCCTCAAGAAAAATTTCAATATCCCTGACATTCAACACATATATATACCCCAACAATACAAGCTACCCATCAAGAGAAGGAGCAGTTGTATCAAAAATTGGTTGAAAGAATAAAAATGATAGAAAACTTGCAAGAAGAAAACCAAAGATTGAAACACCAATAAGACCATCTATTGCAAGCATCCAAGTCAGCTAAAGTACAAACTACTACCCTAGACCCAGAAGAAGGCTTGGCCAAAATCATGGCAAATTTAAGTGTGAAGGAAATTGAGATGGGCGCTTCCACTAATAGGCTCAAATGAAATGAAACAAAGGTGGCGAAGTTGGAGGAGAAAGTGAAGAGTAGGGAAATTCTCTTAAATAATATTAATGTTTCAAAAGAAGATGCTCAACAGGAATTGGACTAGGTCAGCATGAAGGTGATTGACAATCCAACTTTAAAGGGAGCTAAACATAAGATCTAGAACAATATCACTAATAAAATATTTAAGAATTGGTAATTGTTCTTGCTGATCCAAGATGAACTTGAGCTTAAAACTATTGTCTTTAAGCACCAAAAAAAGAATCCAATGAGTTGGAGAACAATCCAGAAATGGAAAATTATATTATAAGATTCTTAAATGCCAGATCCAAGGAAGAGATCAAGAATATTAATCTAATTGAAAGGAATACTATTATTATGGATGCAAAAAAGGTTTTGGAAAATAAAAGGATGATGCAAAACAATGAGAATAAATCCCATGATCTTACAAGGGAAATTTCCTCCTTTAAGAAGGTTTTTAGTTAGGATTTCAAGCATGGGTTACCCTATTTTTGAAATGGAAATGGAGACCAATACTCATAGACTAAATACCATAAGATGTTAGATGACAGAAGAAATGATGATAGCACGATTGACAATATTGAAGGGACTCTTAATGGGAAGGATGTTATGGACATGTTATTTGGTGCTTTTGAGCTACTCCACAACTTAAAGACCATATTTATAAATCTCCCTCGTCCATCATATGAAAAGTACACCAATCTAGATGAGGTGGAAAGAGACATAAATAAACAATAATATCTTATGGGAAAAGTTTGGAATTGTGTGTGTCAAAGTTGCCAAAATATCAATACCTAGAAAAGGAGAGACAAGTGGAGCTCACCGAGCCCCATGAGGACAATTTTGTTATCAAATTTTCCATGTAAAATTAATTCTACATGTGAAAGTAAATATTTTTTACTAATGGGAAACCATTCAAGAAACAAGAAGTAGTCTAGAAGAATAAAGAAGGAGTAAGTGGTTTCAAGAAATGGTTTTCACATACAAAGTCATATATAAAGGGGAAATAAAGTGTGTGGTTGAGGGTTAGAACTGTGGGGAATTAAAGAGGTTCTTATACTTAAATTTGCAAGATCACATATCTCAAGCACAGGTAGATGATAAAGGAAACATGCTTGAAGAGATTCATACACCATGATATATTCATTTTGTAGACTCCATACTCATATTCTTCCATTGTAATTGTTTTTCCGGTGAGTTCAAATCTTCCATTCTTGAGATTGTATCAAGTACAGATCAATAAAAGATCATAGCAACATATTATCACCACATTCAATGTTACCATGTGTTTTTTTTCATGATAATTGAATTGCTTTCATCTTGCATTACCAATTCTTATCATTACATTTGATATATTTAGATATATGTATAAGGTTTATGTTATTTTTACATTATTGAAACATTTAAAGTTGTCCAAAGCATATGCTAAAACAGATCTAGATTCATACTATAATAAATTTTGAATTCTTAATTGATCAACATGTTTTCCTTCCTTTAAAAGGTTGCAATATTTATTCTCATAAACATATTTCTAGTTTATTTATCTTCCTTTAAATTCATCCATCCATCCTTCTGAAAATTTTAAATGTCTGAATGCACATGGTAACATGTCTCTTGGATTTGAGGGTTATTAGTCATCCGATCTGAATTTTTTTTAGGGTCATGAAGAGAGAGAGAGAGGTTCAAGAGATTCAAAAAGTATTTCCCATTCTAATATGGATTTAAGTTTATAAATGAGTCTTATCCATTAAGGTGCATGGGCATAGTTCTATTAACAACTTGGAACATCTCAAATAAAAAAACTTGAAATGGTGTCATTGTCGAGGACCAAAGTTTAAAGTTATTTTTCTAGGTTACAACATTTAAAGCTCCAATTATTGATGTTAACCAAGACTCGGGAAACGGGTTTTTAATATTTGATCCAGATTATTTTCGGAATGAAATGAAAGTAGATAAATTACAATGAAATATTCATGAAAATTTGCAAAAATGGAGAAATACATCAATACTTGATTTCTATTAATGAAAGAACTGTAAAGAGACTGTAAAAATACAGAGTGCAAGACTCACTAGAATGGTGGAAGTTTTATCTATGAGAAGATATGTGATGGCTACACTCATTCAAAAGAAGATGATTACAATGAGGCTCTTAAAGCCTTTTTATGTTAAACATGAATGCCAAAACCCTAAATATTGAAAATCCTAACCCTAGGAGATGAAATGCCAAAAGTCATGTGGGCCCTGTTTGGGTAAGTTAGTACATTAACTTCCTAGGGTTTTAAATTTTTCATACGATCTCTTTTTTAGGCGTTTGATAGCCTATTAGAAAGTATTTTCGAGCACTATGCATTATGCCATCAAAATCTGACTTCATCTACAGTTTGACTATGGCACGCCAAAAAAATACTATTTAGGGCCCCAAAACATCCCTGGAAGTACAGAAAGATGTGCTGACATGAAAAAATCCAAAATAATCTAGTTGGATTAGGTGGGAGGCCACAAGTATCCACCTGGAAGATGTGTAGGAATTCAGACAACCCCAAAAGTGTATAACCCACAATTACAAAGAAGTACAGAAGAACGTGTTGAACTAAAAATTGACAAGAGGAGCCAGTTGGAATAGGTGGGTGGCCACCAATATCCACCTGGATCAATATTTCACCCAATGAATCCATAGTGGAAAATATTAAGACTATAAGAATACATACCAGAACAAACCCTTACCTTGCTCATATTCCAATTTATCCATATCTAGAAAATATTGCGACTTAGAGAAACATCAGGGAGAAACAATTGTATTCTCCCACAGGTAATCCTCATTTAGATCTATCTCCTTCTTTTGGTAATAAAATAATTGAATCTATAGATATTATATACATACCTTTAGATTCATATTTTGTGTTAAAATATCCCCATAAACCTCTAATAGATCTAAAACATTATCACATAGAGTTTCCTCAAGCCGGGGATTCATCTATAAGACCCTTTTTGAAATATCCTACATCCCCTCTATCTTTTAAAGCCAATAATATCATTCTTCAAAATCCAATGGATTGATTAGGAGGTATATGTGGGGAAACCTAGCCACCTTCACCAACAAAAAACCCTAGGGTAGCAGCCAGATATTGTTAATTTTTCACTATGCTAGGCTCAAGCATGAGGTTTATTTAATTTTAGTAATGTACTTGAAACATAAACAAATACATCTACACAATTCACAATTTCTACAATAACGAAGATCAAAAGAAGAAATACCATGCAAAAGAACACAAGAAATATCCCAGGAAAACCCTTCTCAACAGGGGATAAAAACCCAACAATCCTTTGCTATATTCTCAAGAGAATATCCTCCAAACATGAAATTGTTAGGGTCCTAACCCGCACATAGGTAGAACAATATATTCGGATGTAATAAAAGTCAATATTAATAAGGCCTTGCAATAAAATAGAATAAGTCAGATGTAAGAAGACCTAATAGAAGCTTCTGCTTCTAGAAGGATCTTCCTCTAGATGTTTCTTTTGATAGACATATTTAGTATAAATAGGAGTCGAGGGTATGAGAACCCTAGCTTGGATATTATTGTAAAATAGATCTTCTCAACTGGAGGTTTCCCCCTCGAGGAGGCCCATGAACATTGCTTTCAAAATCAAAGTGTTATTTTTGTTGTTATTCTTATATCATTTCAGTCCTATTGTGGTGATTCTTCTGGTTATATTGTTGTTATTCTTCCATTTCTAGCATTTTATTTATGTTCTGCATACTTTTTATATCTGGTATATTACATGTGGTATCAGAGCACTTTCCTCGGTAGAAAGTGTGGATTAAAAAAAAATTCAGGGTAGAGACGTATTCTGGCATCTTTAAGCCACAGAGATCTGTTGTTACGCACATAAACCCATGGTTGAGGGATTCATACATGCAGGAAATACAAGTGGTACTTAAGCGCACATTTGTTGGCCACCCTTGTAACTGCAGTTGGTACCCCTTCGAGTGGTAGTGCATCAGACAACACCTCTGTACAAATCAGTCTAGAATACCTGAAGCTCTCTTTAGATAAACTGATCGGTCGCTTGACTGCTATAGTGTCACCGAGAACAACACTCGGGAAGATACTCTCTAGTACCTGGGTAGTCGGGTAGTACGGCTAAGGGTATGTTCTATCCTCCTTAGTTAGTGCCCTGAGATATTGGGTCGAGTACTAATGTTGGACCTTGCACATATATCAGAGAGCTATAGCACAGGGCAAACCCTTGTCTGTAGAACCCTTGAATACCTAACCCTTGGGGACAAAAACAGAAACAAATTAAAACATGCAAGATCTATTGTCATGCAACTGTGTTCGGGTTGCCAAGTAAATACACATTTCTTTCTGGTTAAGAATTTGGACATTTCCTCTCTGCAGTATTCTTTAGACTAGAGTATAACTCCGCAGGTGAAAAGAAAATGTCTAGAAAATTTTTCACCATTATTTGAGACCTATCCGATTGGATTCATCTCTTCGCCCTTATCGCATTCATCCATATCATTTTTCGGAAAAAAAAATTGACCCCGCCTGCCCCTTTTCAGTTCCCTCATCCTCATGGCCCATACCCGTAGCCAATACTTGGAAGATCGCTTCAACACCTTGCTATATGGTCTCATCAATACCCAACAAGAAGTGAAACAACTGAGTGTCAATGTTGTCGCCATCAATACAACCATGCGGTCCTCAATGGAGGAAATCAAACGAGACCTCACCACCCAACTTGAATATATCTTTTCGGCAATCTGCACTAAATTGCATATCCCTACAGATATCCCTTCCTCTTCCTCACATCCACATACTGAAGGTGACCATTCCTCTCATTCCCATACCTTTCAGAACCATCACTTTCAACGTGACCTACGCCTTTCATGGGTGGATGTCACCAAATTTGATGGCTCGGACCCCACTAGTTGGGTAACCCAAATGGAACATTATTTCTCTTTATACGTCATTATATATGACTTGGCCAAACTCTGGTATGGTGTTCTCCATCTAGATCAAGAATTTTGGCAATGGTGGCAATGGAGAAAAACTTCTCGTCAAGGGTATATTTCTTGGACACACTTTGTGGAAGAGATTTATGAATGCCTTGACACTGACACCAACCATTTGGGCCATTTGACAAATTTGAAACAATCAGGAACAATTGAAGACATTATAGATGCCTTTGAACGCATGGCTTTTCGGACAGAGGGCATGTTTGATTCCTTTTTCCAAAAATGTTTTATCGGTGGCCTCAAGGATGAGATTCGGGACCATGTCCTCATGGATCAGCCTCGGAGTTGGGTAGAGGCTACTAAAAGAGATAAATAAGCAAAACAGGTTGTATCTTCTCAAAACTAGAAACCCTCCTTTATCCCTCCCCCTAAACCAATAAATCCCACTACTCCCTCCTCTCCACTAAAGATCCAAAAAATGACCAGGGTTGAAGTGGTTGAACGCCAACTCAAAGGCCTTTGTTATAATTGTGATGAAAAATATTTCTCGAGCCACAAGTGTAAGGAACAAAAGTTGTTTATGTCCATCTCCGAGGATATTGAAACTCCCCTTGTATCTAAGTCACCTGAAACCCCCGACATAACCCCTCCCTTAGACCCTCCCAAAGTAGAATTGATCATTTCCCTCAATTCCATCATTGGCTTCTCTGCTCCCCAAACCCTCAAGCTAATCGGTTACATCAAGCATCGGAAGGTCATCATTCTGGTTGATAATGGAAGCACCCATAATTTTATTCATTATCGCATTGCCCAAGAAACTCATTGCTACATCCATGTCATCAATAATTTCCAAATCATGATTGCCAATGGTGGCTCCATGATATGTGGACAGCATTGTGAAAATGTGTGTTTCCAAATTGGTGACTACCACCTGAAATCTCATATGTTTGATATTGACATGGGCGGTTGTGACAATGTGTTGGGTGCAGACTGGCTAAGGACTTTGGGTCCCATTCTCATGGATTTTAAGGAATTAAACATGCAATTTGACCAGGAGGGACACCAATATAAGTTCCAAGGCATCACCATCGGTTCACCTAAGATCATTAGTTCCCATTGCACAGATAAGCTACTCAAAAAGGTTCATTCTGGTGTTATTGCTCAACTCCATGCCATACAAGAAACATAAACACCCTCGATGTCACAAGACCTCCAAGCCATCCTTTCTAAACATCAAATGGTATTTTCCACTCCCCAGGGACTCCCTCCTTCACGTGGTGTTCATGATCATTACATTCCCCTTTACCTGGAAGCCTTCCTCCCAATATCCATTCGTATCGTCACCCATTTTCCCAAAAAAATGAAATTGAGAAAATGGTCCAAGAACTCCTTAATGCAGGCGTTATCTTCCCTAGTACGATCCCCTACTCTTCTTCTGTGGTCATGGTCCTAAAGAAAGAAATTTCTTAGTGAATGTGTTCTGACTTCCATGCCCTCAACAAACTTACCATTAAAGAAAAATTTCCCATTCCTATCATTGATGACCTCCTGAATGAACTGAGTGGCGCCCAATTCTTCACTAAACTTGATCTTTGTTCGGGCTACCACAAGATACATATGAAAGAGGCAGACATTCCCAAGACTTCCTTTATAACTCATGATGGCCATTATGAGTTTTTGGTCATGCCCTTTGGCCTATGTAATGCCCCCTCCACCTTCCAAAGCCTCATGAATCATGTCTTCTGTTCTTTTCTCTGTCATTTTGTCTTAGTTTTCTTTGATGATATCCTCATCTATAGCAAGACCTAGATAGAACATATTGCTCATGTGGATCGAGTTCTCCATCTACTCTCTCAGCACCCAATTTTCCTGAAACAGTCTAAATGTGCTTTTGGCGCCTCAAAAGTAGAGTACTTGGGTCATCTGGTTGGCAAAGATGGCATGAGGGTGGATCCTAAAAAGATTGAAACTATGCAAGACTGGCCTCACTCAAAGACTCTCAAAAGCTTGCATGGATTTCTGGGCTTAATAGGTTATTATCGCAAGTTTGTTAAGAATTAAAGAAAGATTGCAACACCTCTCACTACTCTCCTAAAAAAGAACTCTTTCACTTGGACTCCAGTTGCTGCTCAAGATTTTCAAACCTTTAAGATGGCCATGTGCACCACTCTAGTCCTGGCCCTCCCTGATTTCACAAAGACCTTTGTCTTGGAATTTGATTCTTTAGGGAAAGGAATTGGTGTTGTCCTTATGTAAGAGGGTCGGCCTTTGGCCTTTACCAACAAGCAACTATCTGAAATAAATATGGGAAAATCTATCTATGAAAAGGAAATGTTGGCTATTTTGCATGTCGTTGATTTGTGGCGCCCTTATATATTGGGTCAACGCTTCCAAATTCAGATAGACCATCAAAGCCTCGAGTATTTTTTGGAACAACACATTTCCTCCCTAGAGCAACAAAAATGGGTGACTAAGATATTTGGCTATGATTATGAGATCATTTACAAGAAAGGCAAAGAAAATGTGGTTGCGGATGCACTTTCCTACAAATATGAAGATGAAGGATCTGTTTTTTCTCTTTCCTTCATTGTACCAGATTGGCTCCAAGCTATTCGCCAGGAATGGCTACAAGATCCCAAAAATTTGTAGTTGATCCAACAATTGCAATCCAGTGCTCCAACTCCCCCATGGTACTCTTGGTTCCATGATGAGCTTCGATACAAAGGCCGTTTGTATTTAAGTAAACAATCAAAGATTAAATCCACGGTACTTTCTGATCTTCATGCTACATCGACAACGGGGCACTCAGGGTTCACCAAAACCTATGAGAGGGTCAAATGTTCTTTTTTCTGGGATGGTATGAAATAGAACATTCATACTTTTGTCGCCGAATGTGATGTGTGTCAATGCAACAAGGGAGAAATAGTCAAATATCCGGGCACACTACAACCGCTCCTGATTCCACCTGCTATTTGGAAGGACATCTCTATGTATTTTATTACAGGCTTACCCAAATCAGGAAATAAATCAGTCATCATGGTGGTTGTTGATCGCCTTTCCAAGTATGCTCATTTTTGCGCTCTTCAACACCCGTTTACATCATCCACGGTGGCTCAAATTTTCATGGATCAGGTCTTCAAGCTTCATGGCATGCCACACTCTATTGTTTCTGATCGCGACCCAACTTTCACAAGCAATTTTTGGCAAGAAATGTTCAAGCTACAATGCACCCAATTGCATCTCAGTACATCTTATCATCCCCAGACTGATGGAAAAATAGAAGTAGTCAACAAGTGTTTGTAAACATATTTGAGGTGTTTTGCCTCAGAAAAGAAAAATCAGTGAGCTCAATGGTTACCCCTAGTTCAATGGTGGTACAACACTTCATACCATACATCTACAGTCATGACTCCTTTTGAAGTGATATATGGACAGAAGCCACCTTATGTTCTCTCATACTTACCTGGTTTCTCGAAGGTCCAGGTGGTTGACCAAACACTTACAGTTCGAGAGGCTATTCTCCATACCCTCAAAGAGAATTTGGTCATGGCACAAAATCATATGAAGAAAAAAGAAGATCAAGGTCACTCTGAATGTCAATTTGAAGAAGGGTATCAGGTGTTTCTTCACCTGCAACCTTACAAGAAGAATTCCCTCAAGGACGAGCAGTGTCAGAAGCTAGCGCCCAAATTTTATGGTCCTTATACAATTTTCAAGCATGTGGGACAGGTGTCCTATCAGTTATATTTTCCCACTCATTCAAATCTACATCCTGGTTTTCATGTTTCCTACTTAAAGAAAGTGATCGGAACTAAGTGCCAAATTCAAACCAACCTTCCTGAGTTAGCCGAAGAAGGATCCATTTGGCTACAACCACAAGCATTTTTGGACCAGCGTGAGCATCGCCTGCATCAGAGAACCATCAAGGAAGTGTTAATTTAGTGGAAAGATATAACTCCAACAGATGCCACTTGGGAACCAGCTACCATTCTGCAACAATTTCCACATCTCAAGCCTTGAGGATAAGGTTGTTTTTAAGGGGGAGGACATATTAGGTTCCTAACCTGCACATAGGTAGAACAATATATTTGGATGTAATAAAGGTCAATATTAATAAGGCCTTGCAATAAAATAGAATAAGTCATATGTAAGAAGACCTAATAAAAGCTTCTGCTTCTAGAAGGATCTTCCTCTAGATGCTTCTTTTGATAGACATATTTAGTATAAATAGGAGTCGAGGGTATGAGAACCCTAGCTTGGATAGTATTGTAAAATATCTCTGCTCAACTAGAGGTTGCCCCCTCGAAGAGGCCCATGAACATTGCTTTCAGAATCAAAGTGTTAATTTTGTTGTTATTCTTATATCATTTCAGTGCTATTGTGGTGATTTTTATGGTTATATTGTTGTTAAATTTTCACTATGCTAGGCTCAAGCATGAGGTTTATTTAATTTTAGTAATTTACTTGAAACATAAACAAATGCATCTACACCATTCACAATTTCTACAATAACCAAGATCAAAAGAAGAAATACCATGCACAAGAACACAAGAAATATCCTAGGAAAACCCTTCTCAACAAGGGATAAAAACCCAACAATCCTTTGCTATATTCTCAAGAGAATATCCTCCAAACATGAAACCCTAATGCACACAAGAGGGTGCTATACAACCTTCAAAATTGCACCCAAGAGAGGTGTGCACTTTAGCCCTAGAAGATTTACTTGTTGAATTTTAAAAATGACAAGTGACTTGTGTGTTTCCTCAATGTGGAAATCACCTTTATTTATACTAGACTCGATAGACAAAAAATGGTGTCTATAGACACAACAGGGTCAACCACAATAACTCAGAAAATAATTAATTATTGCAATAAACATTAATTATCTTTCACACATGGTGGAGTTGACCTGTACCCTTTACATAACAATTAGTGTTATAGGTAAATCTTACTCTCAGACAATATAGCAAGGGATATCACACATCCACTAGTGCTCAGCCACTAGGGGCCCACCCAACTGTTCTTAGTCACAAGGATGCCCTAATCAAGAGATCTCTATCTTACTGAGTCCACATGTGAATCATATGGAGTATCATCTCAAGCCTGAATCAATTGAGTCCACAAGGTAGCAGACCACACATCATAAAAACTCAGTCCAGAGTTTGATGTACACCCATCACATGGGAAGCTTCGCCCCTCACAGGGGTACACATAGTTTCATATCAATACAGAGAGGTATGAGACACCTAACTCATGGGGATCCTCAACCCACACAAGGGCACACATCGTCTCATCTCAGTCCAGAGAGGAACGACACACCCATCTCATGGGTACACCAACTCATGGTCTCTCTCATAGGATGAATCACTCATTCTGTGTCCTGGAGGATGTCTCACAAAGTTTTAATCATCAACACTCCATCTCATCTAGGGAGGCATTCTCCACGAGGCCAAGTCTCTCACGGAAGTACTCATATTTTGTCTTGGCAAGTAGTTTGGTGAAGATATTTAAAATTTTCTCATGTGTAGGAAGGTGCTACATGTGTATTTCTCTCCTCTACACCATGTCTCTGATATAATGATATTTTATCTCAATTTGTTTTGATCTATCATGAAACAAAGGATTTTCAAAGAGATTCACATAGCTTTGGTTATCACAATGAATAATGGTAGGATCCAACTCATGATAAAATAAATCTGTCACAAGCTTGTGAAGCCACACTGCTTCGCGGACTCCCACACTCAATGATATATACTATGTTTTTGCGATAATCAAGCCCACAGAGCTATGTTTCCTACTGTACCAAGAAACTATTAGTGTTGGAAGTCACCTCTGGATTGCAGCAAAGGTAAGCCCAAGGCCCATCAACTTGTATGTCAAGATTATATCGCTTTAACTCAGAAAACTGGGTTAGCATGCATAGACAAGTGAGGTATCAATCTAACTTAAGCCAGTAATTTTGTACAGTGGTGAGTAGGTAGAAGAAACATGAGAGAAGCATGAAATTCTTCTCTGAAAATCCGGTCTTCCAGCATCCTGTGCAGGAAAAGTCTTAGATACAAGATCCTCTTGGATCTGAAAACTTTGAGAAACTGAAAACATTGCAACAACAGATATAGTCAAACCTAAACTATACTATAGTCACAACATCTGACTGGATCATCCATGCTCGCGATTTTAGAGTTAGAAGCAAAGAAATGAAACGAGAAGATAACTTTCATTAAACAATAAGTCTCAGATACATCACATAACCAGAGAACTAAAGGCTTTACTAAAACTTTAAAATCGGGAGCTCATCTCAACCATCGACACTAAAAAAATGGCAAATATGCCTACAAATACTTAGATCTGGCTCCCCGTGCTAAAGGCACAATCATGTCAAGAGTTTAAAGCTTTGTGTTGGTGAGTTCCTTTGTTAGGCTGTGCATGCAGGCGTTGGTCAGACTACCCATGCAGTCTTCTGGCAGATGCAATCTCTGTCAAGCTGGACTGGCAATCTTCTTCCATGATTTATCCCTCTATGGCCTTCTATTTATGGAAGGAGGCAATGTCTCACTCACCATCCTTGTTTTCATTAAATACTTCATCGAGATCAGAGACTCCCAAGTCAACTCTGCATCTAAATAATGTGGCGGTCTTCCCTTGGCTATTTGCTTCTTCATTGAACTGCTACATAGGAACCCATACAACAGATGTGGACAAGGATTTGGTGGGGACGATGGCACCATTGACATGGAGGTGATATGAGAGGCACCCATGTAGACAGATGTGGTGGATGAAAGGTGACCAGGAAAGTACAGGTGGTGAAAAATGTGGGTGTTGCGCTGGGATAGGAAAGCGATGAAGTGGAACGAGGTGATGATGTGGGGGAAGAGGAAAGGCTGTGGTAGTAGACGGGATGGGGACCATCTACCTAGAAGGAGGCGAGTGGCAGAACACCTGGCAGGAGATGATAGGCATGAGTGAGAAGGGGACATGGTATGAAGGTGAGTGGAGCACAAGTGTACCATAATGAGACGAGGAGGGAGAGCGGGCGATGTTATGGGCAGAGGTGAGAGATGGAGTGGGAGATAGATGTCAGTGGGAAGTGGGAGTGGTAAGAGGTAGTGGTAAGTGGTCTACTCGGATGGGTTAGGAAAAGGTAAGAGGTTTTAGGCCAGGGGGGGGTCTTCGAGTTAAGGAGAGGGCGACACGTTAGTGGGGGCCCCTCATTTTAAAACCACCAACTCAACCCCCCCCCCCCCCAAGNTTAAAGGAAAAATGTCAGGGGGGGGTCCGATATGGATCCTATGCCCAGATCTATGTGTCTCTTAGCGTGACATGCCTGCACACACAAAACTTAGGATAAGTGGGTTTTTAACCCATTTCTTGCCATTTTTTCGCTAAAGGGGTCCATTTATTAGGAAAACAAACCCCCCCCCAAAAAAAAAATTAATGTGATAACATTAGGCTCCATGGGGGATGGCTTGCTCCCTATGAGATGCCAATAAATCTTATGCAGCTTCAGTGCCTTGTTGTTGGGTTATGGAGTCACTTATAAAACTGAAAACAAAAGAAAAACAATATTTACAAATACATGGGAGCCACTTATGGATCATATAAAGAACTTCTTCAGAAAATGCCCATTTACAGGGCCACCAAAAACTTCACTGCCCTCTAAATTCTGCAACCTATAGGTATTATTCGAAATTATCTCAGATACTTTGAAGGGCCCAATCGAGAGGGCTTCAAATTTACCATGCTTTCCCTTCTCTTGTCTGGGTGCATCCCATTTAAGTACTAGATCTCCCAGCTAGAAATCTTCTTTTCTTTCCTTTTTTTCAAAGGCTTGCTTGATCCTCTATTGACGGTCATGAGCTTTTTCCATCACCTGCTCTCTAGTCTGTTGGGCTTCTACTAGTTGATGAATTCTTCTGATCATATTGTCAAGCTCTCCTTGATAATCCTAAAATAATTTCGCTACAGGTAGGGCCAGCTAAGAAGGAAAAATTGCTTATGTCCCATATACAAGTTGGAAAGGGGAGATGCCTAGGGACCTCTTGGTTGTCACTCGATCAGCCCACAAAGAAAATTTCATCTTTGAATCCCAGGCCTTCTTATTGTCCTCTAACGGTCTTTTAATAATTTTAATGAGGCTCTTGTTAGAGGATTTTGCTAGTCCATTACCTTGGGGGTAGTAGGCGGTGGAGTAGATTAGTGAAATTCTGAACTGTTCACAGAATTTGATCAATGGTTCAGACTTGAAGGATGCATTGTTATCAACAATGATTTTGTTTGGACAACCAAACCTTGCCATAATATCTTCAAGAAAGCCAATGACTACTTTGTGAGAAGCGCTCCTGGTGGGGATGGCTTATATCCACTTGGTGAAATAATATGTTGCAGTTAAAATCCACCAGTGCTGACCACTTGAAGTAGGATGAATTCCCTAATAAAGTCTAGGCCCCACTATTGAAAGGGTCTTGAAGCCACGACAAGATTCAATGACAGAGACTTGAGTTGTTTCTTTCTTGAGAATTTCTAACATTTGATGCAAGCTCTGACTTTACCATATACATTAGTGAACATAGTAGGCCAAAAATACACAGCCCTAAGAACTTTATAGGCCATGGTCCTCCAGAATTGATGTCCTCCACATAGGCTGTCATGGAATTCAAACATAATTTTCTGGGCCTCCTGTGGATCCAGACATTTTAAACGAACTCCTAGAGGTTCTTTCCAATACAAGACATGGTCAATAAGGCAATATCTGATTGCTTTGATCTTTAAATCTCTCTCTTTTCTCTTCCCCATTCCATATAGAGGCCACATCTCTTGCAAAAAATATACAATGTCTGTACCAGGTACATTCTACCAATGAGGGGTTGTCTTGAAAACTTTTGTTAGACAAATCAGCCTGTTGATCAACTGAGCAAGTGTTGATGAAGGTAACCATGATTAGATTCAACCAACAGTTTTGCCAAACCTAAGCCTTTAATTATCTTGGTTGGCTTTATCTCCAGGTCAAACTCAAGGATTTTGGCAATCCACTTGCTCCTTCTCCCATCTATGTCAGGTTGAATTAGGATGTCCTTCACATAAGTTGAAGGAACATATGCGATGAGATTCGAATGCAAGACATAGACTCTGAAATCTTTGAGAGATTTCACCAGGGCATATGCCTACTTCTCCATGATGTCATATTTTACCTCTGCATCTCTTAATGCCCTACTGAAAAATGAAATAGGTTGCTCCGGCCCTTCAACATTTTTTTGTAGTAAAACAACTGCCAATGTATCGAAAGAAGAAAAAGAAAAAATTAGAAAATCCTTGGAATAATCAAGACTGACAAGCACATGTGCCTCATTCAATTCCTTCTTGATCTGGCTGAAGGATTCTCGGGAATCAGCAATCCATTTTACTTCGTTCCCCTTCCTGAGCATGACTGTCATATGCTTCACCAGTTCAGGAAAATTGGAAACAAACCTCCTCAAGAAATTAATCTTGCCTAGGAAGGGATGAACCTCTTTTTTTGATCTGGGAATCGATAAGGTTTGGATTGATTCCACCCAGCTGGGATCAATCCTGGCCCCTTGAGATAATACTATATGTCCCAACAATTTTCCTTCTTGAATGGCAAATAAAGACTTCTTGGGATTTAGGGAAAGACCAAACCTTCTTCATTTTGAGAAGACCTTCCTTAGATGTTGACAATCTTCTCTATCAGACTTAGAGAAGACTGGTATGTCATCTAGTTAGATGACCACAAATTTATCTATTTCTCCAATGAAGGCGATGTCCATGGCTCGCTGAAAGGTTGTTTCCGTGTTCATCAATCCAAAGGGAATTTTGGCATACATGAATGTGCCCCAAGGAGTGGTGACGGTTGTCTTCTCTCTGTCTTCAGGAAGGACATATATCTTATTGTAGCCAAAAAATACATCAATCATGAAAATACTGGATGAACATGTTACCCTTTGCAATATGTGTTCCATATTTGGCAGTGGGTAATTGTCCTTCTTAGAGATCCTCTTCAGATTTCTGAAATCAACACAGAGTCTAATTTCTCCACTCTTCTTTCTCACTAGGACCAGGTTGGCTACCCATTCAGAATATCTCAAAGGGACAATGATTTGGGCATCCAACAACTTCTTTACCTCCTTCTCCATAACAAGAAGCAACATAGGACTTATCTGTCTTAATTTTTTCCTGAATGGTTTGGCTTCTTCCTTCAGTGGGATATTGTGCTCAATAATGTTTTTGTCGTATGTTTTGAGGTCTTCATAGATCCAATAAAACACATCAACAAATTTCTTTAATAGCTAAGTATACTCGGCCCTCTGCTCTCTTGACATGAAGCTTGACAATTTGACAAATTGTTGGTAGTTTCAAACTCTAGTTTGTATGCCAGAGATATGGTTTCCTGAGAAGGGGAAATAAAGACCACCCCAACGCCAACAACATCTCTAGAATAAGATCAATCAAAGAACATTTTCCACATGGAGGTATGTTACCCATAATTTTGGTCATCATGATGATGTATTGATGATGGTGTATTTAGGCTCTTGATTAGAACTTTTTCCTAAGAAAAGTTACCTTCATCTCTTTCTAGAAATCACATTTTTGAGGACTGTTCGTGGGCTGCTAGTATATTTTCCTGCGAGAATGCATGATTCTCGTAGGCTTCCTTAAGCCAGGGTGCAAGAAGTTCGCACTGTATTGAACTGTTAGGGTCCGAACTATTTCTTAAGCAAGAAAAAAGATAATTCTCGATGATTCTAGAAGGGAATATTCTAGAAGGATGAGATGGCATTCGAATGGTTATCCTAGTACTAGATTCCCTGATATTTTGGGATCATTATTACCCAAGTAACTAATTCATTCTCTCCTATATATTGAGGGGATTCTCATGGAAAAGGTTAGAAGCAAACAAGGTTAAGCAAGACATTGGAGAATCGGTGAAAGATTGTGTGAAGGACTGAAGCTACAACAGCTGGGAAACTCCAGCAAGTTTATCAAAGGTGGTTTATCTTCTTCATGCAAGTGAGAAAGTGTGTGTGTCGGAGCCAAGGGCCATTGAAAGGAAGTTTGCAACATCAAGGCTCAGGTTGTAATCTTTACTTTCCATTAATATGATACAGTAATATGTCCCTTTCCCATAAAGTTATTTCTACTTTATTGTATAACTCCTTGATCATATACATAGATTGATTATTGAATAGATTATACTTTCTTCACTTCGGTTGGTTTGTATTGTTTTGGTCTTGACTGTACGAGAGCACTTGAGTGAAGTGGGAGCAACAAAGACCAAAGGAAGCGATCATAAGGTATGTTCTTTGTTCTTGCCTCTTAGTACATTCAATAGTTAAAATCTAGGGAAAGAGTATTATTCTGTCTTGCTTTGTTCTAGATATAGGTGGATCTAGGGAGATCGGTTTGTGTCCACACTTATGGATTTATCCAATAACAAAATTGGTGATTCCATTGGGGAATCAATCCCATTTTATTTGTGGCTTTTTGTGTTTTTCTGTGGCCATTTTCTCTGTTTTCATTTTTCTCCTGTCCTATCAGTCTTTGAGTCTTCAGGATATCCTGATAGACCTTCTAGGTCCAAAAGACTTTGTCAATTTTTCTTCAATTTTCAAATTTTTTATTATTTTCAGGAATTCTCGCACTGCACTTCATTGCAGCCTACGAGAATTGGTAAGGTTCGCACCCTGCTTATAGGTTTTAGTGCAAGGTTCTCGCACCTTGATCAAGGGTCACCTGCGAGAATCAGTGATTCTCGCACTGTGTAACATTGCTTACCTTCGAACACGATTTTTCAAAATTTTGAATTTGAGTTTTGTTCTTTCTAATTTCCCAGATCAGTTGGATTACCTCTTATGAGTTTCTTGGACCATTGATTGATATATTTCTTGCTTTAGTTTGCATGCGTGAACAGTCTTAGGATTTCAAGGCTTTTCTTGTCATTTGTGGCTTGACTTTCGTTTCTTGGATTTTCTTGGTAACACCATTCACTCTGACTTCAAAAGCTGAGTGTGTCTGATTAGTTAAGAATGAGTGATTGGTTGAGAGTTAAGTGCTTGGTTTTTCTCATTTGCTTATGGTTTGAAAGGTCATTTTCTCTTGCATTTGAAAAGACTACATTAGTTTGCTCTTTATTTTTTCTTTCATTGAAAGAGAAGATTGGGTTATTTGCTTGTTCATTGATTTGATTTTTTGTGCTCTCATTGGTATAGTGAGGGTCCTTTTTGGAAAGTGAACAAAAGTTTCTTTTTTTTTTTCAAAAACTTGTTTTTGTTTTTAGAAAACATTGAAAAAATCAAATTATTCAGATTGTTGAAGTATTTGAAAGAATTTTCATTTGATAAATGATTGTTTGCGTTGACATTTGAAAGGAAATTTTGCATTGTAGTTCAAGGTTGATCTGGAAAACTTTATGTCTCTCCCATACATAGGATTCATTGAACGAAAAGTGATACATTTCATTCTCATCCTTGCATTATTGGGTCAGAGTCATACAACATAAGTTTCACTTCCGTTACCTTTGAGTAAACAACAGCTCTTAAAAACACTGCGTAATCTTAAAATTTATTTAGTAACTCTTTTCTAGGGATCTTTTACACCAACATTTAGCTAGGCTAGCACTTTGGAGTAGGAAGTGAGATACACTCTCTAAAAGCTCAAAACACACAATAGCATCTTGAGTTAGGGAGTGTTAAATTTCATTTGCAACATATTGTCTTGGGAAGCCCTTCTCACACAAGGGTCAAGCACTAGGTCACATTGATGTTGGTAGAGTTACTCACCCTGATTTGTGGACATCAATGTAGATATTGCATGTATTATGGGGATCACTCGGAGGTATACCCACAATGATGAGTGGAAGCATTTTGAGTTGATGTTGGGCTAGATACCCTGCCCTTGCATGTGGATTGGACTGTCAATTGTTCCCCTAGACTTTATTGTTGTTTGTGGTGACCTTAGTGGCCTATCTCTCTAGGTTCTTACCCAAGGTGACTATGGAGGGGAAATTCTTCACGGTACCTGGAATTGACATTGACCAAACTCACTCGGGCTCCTTGGAGGGTATACCCATGATTATGTGTGGGAGCTTGCACTAGGGTGTAAGTCCGTTAAGTAGGTCGTCAACGTAACTTTTCCACCCTAGCCCCGCCCCTTCTCATCTTGCTGTTGCAACGTTGGATTTCATCACCAACTAGTGGTTTTGAAATTAGAAGGTCTTGTTTGCCTGGTGATTGCTTCCTAGATTTTGTTTACTAGTGCGTTTTGTTTGTTTCTCGAAGTTGACCATAGGAATTTCTTCACGGATATTGTCACTCGTTTACAATAGCTCCCCCATGTCATTCACGTAGAATGAAGGGTTTATATCCAGAGCATCTAGATGGTTCACAACCCTTGCCTACAGTGACACCTGAGGGCTCTCCTCGGCAAGGTGAATCTGCAGTTGTTACCACACCACAAGTGGAATCAACTAAATCTCTAGAACCTTTTCGAATTACCAATACTAGAGAGGACTTTCGAATTTGTCATGGTGAACGACCCTTTGTGCGATTAAATTCTTCCGAAGAATTAGTTGTTACCTCTTCTGGATCACCCGTTGGGCCTTTTCCTGGTGTAGAAGGCCAAGATCCTTTTTGGTCTGCAGGTGATTTCCGCAGAACCCTTTTTAGTCCTGGTTCACCTGTGGTCTCCGAAATCAACCCTCTGGTGTTTTCTGAGACAGAGACTGTACTTGTGAATACCACTTATCACTTTACTCTCCCTACTAAGATGGCCCATCTCACGAACACTATGAGTGTCCCAACTGGGTTCACTACAGCTGGTCTTGCTCCTATCAACACCCAGCGAACACCCAATGTCATTCCGACACTACCACCCAGATACCATGCGTTGAATGCTTTGTTGAATGCTTCTATTCCAACACCTCCACAAACCCTGTCTAGTACTCCTGGTGGTCCTTCTGGGCACCCTATTCCCGGTTTTATTCCGACACTCCCTCAATTTCCTTCTGGTAATTCTAATCCTAGTGGCACTATACCATCCATTACACCAAACTTCCAGATTCATGTTGGTGGACAAGGTGGTACGTTTCAACCTCCTCTTACCGGACACGTTCCAGTTACTACTCAACCTTCGATTGGGACACAACTTCTTATTGGAACTCCACCTACGATAGGGGGACCAACACCACCTTTTGGACAAAATATACCTCCTGCTTTGGCCCAGTATTGGAATCAGATGCTACAAAATCTTCCTCAAACAACTGGGGGGCAACAGCATGTCCCTACTGTAGGCCAACCATATCCAGGTATACCAAATCCTATTTGGGGTACGAATTCTCAAACTCATGTCCCCACTCAAGGTTATAATCCCTCGAGCTACTATCCTCTCCAACCACCACTGAATCAGCCTGGGTCTTCCCACTATGGGTAGACTGCGTACGATCCTACTGGTTTGCCAAGAGGGCTTCCACCCCAAAGTCACCAGTACCCGCAGGTGAATCGACAGTTACCTTTTCTTGCTACTTTGGATTTGCCAGATTTGTTTAGGATTCTAAATGATCCTATTCGTCACTCTCCTCAATGGCCTGCTATTCCAGCCAAGCTTCCATTGGACATTCCTAAATTCGACGGCAAAGTGGGAGAGGACCCGAACAATCACGTTATGAATTTTCACCTATGGTGCTCATCCAACTCATTGATGGATGATTCTATTTGTTTACGTCTTTTTCAACAAAACCTTACCGGTTCTGCTGCGAAGTGGTATATTGAATTCCCACGAGGTTTCTTCTCTGATTTCAACACCCTAGCTATGGATTTTCTTACTCATTACTAGTTACCGATCCGTTATGATACTGGGACTGAGATTTTGACTTCCTTCAAACAGACTAAAGGAACTCATATATCGGATCATATCCATGAATGGCGAAGGAGACGACGTCTCATTAAACTTGAACTCCCTGATCAGTTACTGGCAGAATGGTTTACAAAATCCTTTGTAAACGAAATTGGTAAGGACATTGCCATGGGTGGCATTGTCACGGAAGAGCAGGCTATAAGTCGTGCTCAATATCTTGATCTTGTTTATTCGCAAATGGGAACACTTGATGATTTATTACCTGAGTTACCTCATCCTGGTACTTCCAGCACTTCAACTACTCCAGCTGCTTCACATGTAGCTGACAGTGTGATTGGTATTGCCCAAGCTCAATCACATTCTATTTCAAGCACAACTCCTAAGTCTGCTTCTTCTAATGTTCAACATGCTCTGTCTCCTACCACTTCCACCGGTAAAACTTTTGAGGTGAACGCCATTCAATCTACCCCGACTGGTAAAAATAAATCGAAAAAAGGGAGAGGCAAGAATAAGGAGGGAAAAAATAATAATTCAGCAGAGCAGCCTAAAACTACTCCTGTTGATGATCGGGATAAGCACAAACCCCGATACCCTTGCCTTATCTGTGGTGACGATCACTACACGAAGGATTGTCCACGGCATGCCAAGGTCACTAAGTTCCTTCAAGGAACCCCAAAACCATCTACACCGACTGTCTTGTCCCAACCCTTCCCGTCTCAACAACAGGCTCAGTTGGTCATTCAAGACCAACCCTCCTCTTCTATGACATCATATGTTTTGATGTGTACTGGTGATTCTAAGCCAAACAACATTGCACTCACGACTAGAGCCAAAGATTATACTCCATCTAAGGAGAAGGTTGACAATTTACCTCCTGCTTTGGTACAACCCTCTCCACCGACTCCACCTACAAACGATCCTCTTCATCTCGAATGACCAAGCTCTGATACAGTTCTACGACCACCCCCAAAAGGTGTCGTTAGGAAATCGGCTTTCAATCCTCATGCTCGTGCGGCCCAGAACTACAACATTGTTGAAGATCTGGCCTAGGTGCCTTCAGCGATGTCAGCCCTTGAAGTCCTTCAGTCTTGTCCTACACAACGGAAGGCACTGTTAAAAGCTATAGGAGGAATTGACCCAACATATACGAATTTGATAGTCTTTGACTTGGATGATCATATTCCAAGGTTACCCCCTCAACTCGCATTCCAGATACAGGTTGTTGTCTCTGATAAGAACATTTGCAGAACTGTTATCGATGAGGGTGCCTCAACGTGTGTCATGTCTTTTGCTTGTTGGAAATCCATTGGCTCTCCTCCCTTGAATGAATCACAAAATACTCTTAAAGCCTTCAATGGCTCTGGTTTTAAGCCTTACGGTGTTCTTACTTCGTTTCCCATTACACTAGAAGGTAAAATGGTCCAAGTCGAAGTGGAAGTCTTTGACACCCCCCTTGATTATAATCTTTTACTTGGTCGTAGTTGGATCGATTCCATGCGCGTCGTTGTGTTAACACTTTTCCATGTAGTACGTTTTCCTCATCAAGGAAAGGTTGTTACTATTGACCAACTTGCCTTCTTCAATTCTGATACTCGTACTGACAACGTGTCGTTTATTGCTAAAACCCCACCAGGTTATGAGAACGTCGGTGTAGGCCTTTTAAAGGACTCCTCGTTAATGGGTACTTTCCCCATTCCTCCACCCAATTCTCCATGCCTGTCTGTTGCTTCTATCAACATGATTTCCGCAGTGCCTCACAAACTTCCTGTGTCTTCCGACCCTTGGATAGTCCCTGATCCTGGAGATCATCTTCGTTTCGACAATGCAATGTCGTTAAGTCCGGTTGAATCCACTTATTAGGCCATTCAATCAACAACACCTTCTACTTATTCTTTTGATGAGTTGTCTCCTGATCATTTTCGTGTTATCTTTCTCACTAACAAGATGATCATGTCCGTTATGGAGGATACCCCTTGGGATGATGGGCATCATCGTTCCATACTTTTTCTGAAACAACAGACTCTTGAGAACTACCAATGGATTTCAACTCCGTCGATCGTTGTTGTCATCTCGACTGTTCCTGGATCTGCACATGATGTGTTTGCCAAAGGGAACCTCAGTAATATCTCTCCCACAATTCCCATTGACATATTTGTTAAACCTGGAATCAGCAAAAATGTCCATATTGGAGCTTCTTGTTCCCAGGACGAAATAGTCACCTATACATCCCTGTTCAAAGAGTTTCATGACATATTCTCCTGGAGCTATGAAGAGATGCCAGGTATCGACCCTGCTATTGTTGTACATGAGATAAAGACATATCCCGGCGCTAAACCCGTCCAGAAACGCCTTTGTCCAGTTCACCCCCGTAAAGAGGCTACTATAAATCTTGAAGTTGAGAAACTTCTGAAAGCCATCTTTATTTATCCATTGGCTCTGATAGAATGGGTTTCCAACCCTGTCCCGATTGACAAGAAAGGAGGAAGTATTCGTGTATGTATTGATTATAGGGATATTAATAAAGCCTGTCCAAAAGACAACTTTCCAACCCCTTTCGTCAACCAGATTGTCGATGACTGTGCCGGCAGTGAAATCTTCTCTCTCATGGATGGTTTCTACGGCTATAATCAAATTAACATCGCTCCCGAGGACCAATATAAGACTGATTTTATTTGTCCTTGGGGTACTTTTGCTTATAGGAAACTTCCCTTCAGTCTTAAGAACACTGGCGCAACGTTTCAACGTGCTATGTCTTATGCTTTTCATGATATAAAGCATATCGTTCAACCCTATTTGGACGATTTACCAGCTCATTCTTTGCATCGAGTTGATCACCCCACTCATCTCCAAGCCATTTTTGTTCGTTGTCGGTTCTATCGTATACATTTAAATCCTCATAAATGCGTGTTTTGCATAGAATCCGGCCGTCTTCTAGGTTTTATCGTTTCGCGTCAAGGGATCAGGGTGGATCCTATTAAGGTTGAGGTGATTCTTAATCTCCCTCCTCCTTCTACACTGCGTCAGTTGCAAATTTTGCAGGGGAAAGAAAACTTTCTTCGTCGTTTCATCCCTAATTATGCTGAGATTACTCACGGTTTTATGCGACTGTTAAAGAAAGATTTCGAGTTCGTTTTGGATACCATTGCCAACAATGCTTTTGAAGCTTTGAAGTTGTCCCTAACGCGAGCTCCACTTCTCTTTCCTCCCAATTATAGTCGTGATGATTTTCTTTATCTTGCTGCCTCGGAGTATACTATTGGCATGGTTCTCGTCCAAGAGGATGATGCGCACAATGAACATGTTATTTATTACTTGAGTTGAAGTCTCACATCAACTGAAATCAAGTATCAACATGTTGAAAAACTGGCCTTGGCTACCGTTCAAGTCGTCCAACGCTTCCGACATTATATCCTCTCATGGAAAACTACAGTGATTTCTCATTGCAACCCTATGCAACACATTTTGACACGTCAATTGCTGGGGGGGAAATACTCCAAATGGATTGTCATACTCCAGGAGTTTGACTTGGAATTCAATTGCAACACGTCTAAGAAATCCTTAGTTTTTGCTGAATTGATATGCGATTTTCCTCATTCTGCAATGGAAAAGGTAACAGTAGATTCATTACCCGATGAATCTCTTTTCCTTATTAGCACTGACGATCTTTGGTATGGAGATATCATTATATATCTCCAAACCCAAACTTTCTGGCCTGCTTTGTCTAGTACTGAACGACGTCGCATACGCTATCAAGATCGTCAATACATTATCCTCAGGGATACTCTTTACCGTCGAGGAATTGACTCTGTTTTTCGACGTTGTCTAACGTTTGACGAAGCCGAGAAAGCTTTGAATGATAGCCATTCCGAAGCATGTGGTGGTCATATGTCTGGGTATGCTACTGCCCATAAGGTCTTACGTGCAAGGTATTTTTGGCCTTCTTTGTTTCACGACTGCATTACCGTTGTTCAAAAATGCCATGCCTGCCAGACCTACAATCAGAAAATTTGGTCACATCCTGCTCTTCTTCATCCTATGGTCTCAATTGGTCCTTTTGTGAAATGGGGCATCGATTTCATGACATGTCACCCTCACTCGGTCGGGGGGCATGGTTACATCATTGTAGCTGTTGATTACTTTACAAAATGGGCCGAGGCGATGCCGACATTCGATAATACTGGAAAAACCACAGTGTTGTTTCTTTTTAATCACGTCATAGCTCATTTTGGTGTTCCCCAAGTTATCATCACTGATCACGGTAGTCACTTTAGGAATTTTATGATGTCTGAACTTACGGAAAAGTTGGGTCTTTACCATGATAACTCAACGCCCTATTATCCGCAAGCTAATGGTCAGGTCAAAGCAATCAACAAAGTTCTTATAACTATGCTTCGACGGATGATAGGAATTCATAAAACAAGTTGG
Source organism: Picea engelmannii (assembly GCA_009831015.1). Lineage (NCBI taxonomy): Eukaryota > Viridiplantae > Streptophyta > Pinopsida > Pinales > Pinaceae > Picea > Picea engelmannii. Next base: position 26,834 of record ML785940.1, read on the forward strand.
CACACAATGTTGTTTTCGGCATTGTGGGCATACCAGACATCTGTCAAATCCGCTACTGGGTTAACACCTTTTCGATTAGTCTATGGTGTGGAAGCCATTCTTCCTATAGAATGCGAGATACCCTCTTTGAAGCTAGTTGTCGAACTCTTACCCAATACTTCTGCTGAAGAAGAACGTCTATTGTATCTGATGTGATTAGATGAAACTCGACATGACGCCACTCTAGTAATAGAAGCCCAGAAGAAACGTGTCAAGGCACAATATGACAAGCATGTCAAGCCTCACGTTTTCTCTGAAGGTGATCTTGTTCTTCTCTATGAACAGGATCGAGATGTGTTAGGAGCTGGGAAATTCGAACCAATGTGGTGAGGTCCTTATATTGTTTGTCGAGTTTTGAAAAAAGGAGCATATGAGCTGGTAGATTATGATGGTATCCCTTTGAGTGAACCCAGGAATGGGTTGTACTTGAAGAAGTACTATGCATAAATCATTTGTGAAAAAGTACTTGTATTTTAATGTATCATAATTTGTGTGTGTTACTATAGTTTTCTTTGGTCATTATTTGGTCTCTGCCCTTATGTGACATTGTGTTTGATTTCCAAATGTCAGAGTCTTCGCTACCCTATATTGGCTTCGCTGATGGTGCTAGCCGTAGTACTCGGAACCTCGCATCCGCTGCGTGGGCAATCTATACCCCAACAAACGAACTTGTATCTTTACGAGGTGTGTGCCTCGACCGTGCAACCAACAACATTGCATAGTATAGCGTTGTTATTGAACTATTGGTTGATTCTATCTCGCTCGGAATTTGTCATTTGGTTGTGCGACTTGACTCACAACTTGTTGTACTACAATTAAGTAATGTCTACTCTATTTGAAGTCCTACTTTATTACGGGTGTATCTGCGAATTCACCTCTTGGAACGTTATTTTGATCACATTGAATATCAACATATCCCTAGATGTCTAAATACATTAACAGATGCATTGGCTAATTATGTATTAGACAGACATTTGAATCATTTATAAGTCAAACACAACAAAATTTACACAATATAAAGTAAACGGGTAGAAGCCAGACGTATATATAACGATAAAAGAGTTTTTTACAAAAGTTTGTCTATTATCCGCAATTTTGGTCATTGTGATGATGTCATGATGATGTTATGATGATGGAAAATCAAACTCTTTACTAAGAACACTTTCCTGAGAAAAGTTACATTTGTCTGCTTCCAGAAATCATGCTTTTAAGGGATGTTCACAGGCTACCTATGCATTTGCCTGCGAGAATGCCTGATTCTCGCAGGATGCTTTAAGCTGGGGTGCGAACCTCTCGCACTGTAACTAATAGCCAGGGTTTGAACATGTTTCAAAGGAAGGAAAAAGATAAGGTCTCGAATCTTCTAGAAGGGAATCTTCTAGAAACATGAGTTGGCTTCGAATGGTTATTCAAGTGTTGGCATTCCAGATATCTTGGGATCATTTCCTATCCAAGTAACTAATATATCTTCTCTTATATATTGAGGAGATTGCTCATGGAAAGGGTTAAGAAGAATAAGCAGAAAGCTAGCTAGAGATTGATTAGAGAATTAGTGCAAGACTGTATGGAGGACTGATGCTACAGCAGCGAGAGACAACAGCAAGGTCATCAAAAGTGGTTGATTTTCTTCATGCATGAGCAAGTGTGTGTGTCAGAGCTAGGAGCCATCGAAAGGAGACCTATGACATCAAGGCTCAGGTTGTAAGTTTCACTTTCAAATTAATTCAATACAGTAATATGTCCCTTTCCCATAAAGATGATGTCACTTTATTACATAACTCCTTGATCATATGTATAGACTAGTTATTGAATATATTAATCTTCCTTTACTTCTATTGGTTCATTCTACTGTGATCTGGACGGGATGAGAGCATTGGAGAAAAGCTTGGAACAACAGAGATCTAAGGAAAGCGTTCATAAGGTATGTCCATGATACTCATTTCTCAGTTCATTCAATAGTCTAGATCTAGGGAAAGTGTATTATTCTGTCCTGTTTTGTTCTAGATCCAGGTGGATCTAGAGAGATCGATTTGTGTCCGCACTCACGGATTTATCCTGAAACAAAATTGGCGACTCCGCTGGGGAACTATTCCTTTTTCTTTATGGTTTTTGAATTTTCTGTGGCCATTTCCTCTATTTGCCTTTTTCTCTTGATTTGTCAGTCTCTGAGTCCTCAGGATATCCTGAGATACCTTCTGGGTCTATAAGCCAATTAGAATTTTTCTTGCTTTTTCAAAATTTTCATTATCCTCAGGGATTCTCGCACTGTGTCCATTGACAGCCTGCGAGAACCAGGAAAGTTCGCACTCTGCATATATATTCCAGTGCGAACTGTTCGCACCTTGCATCAAGGTAGCCTACGAGAATACTATCTTCTCGCACTGTGTTCTACTACTTGCCTGCGAACAGAGTTTTTGAAAATTTTTGAATTCAAGTTTTGACTTTGTCAACTCCTCAGAACAGTTGATTTGTGTCTTTTTGGCTTATTGGGTCATTGACTTATGCATCTCTTGCTGTGGTTGCTTGCTTGAACTGATCTAGGGTTTCTAGGTTTTTTCTTGCCTTTGTAGCTTGACTTTCATTTCTTGGTTCTTTTTGGCATTTTCAGTCTCCCTGAGTTCTGGAGTTGAGTGTGTCTGATTGGCTGAGAACCAGTGATTGGTAGCGAGTCAAGTGTTTGGTGTTTCTCATTTGCTTGGCGGTTCGAAAAGACATTTTTCATTAGCATTGAGGAACTCTTTGGTTTGCTTTTGTTTTTACTTTCATTGAAAGTTTTGGATTGGGTTGTTTGCTTGGGTCTTTATGATTTGGTTTTCTTTTCTCGTTATTTAGAGTTCTTCTTGGAAAGTGAGCAATAAGTTTTCTTTCAAGAGTTTGTTTTTGCATTTTCAAAAACATTGAAAATCAAGTTTTTAGAGTTTGTTTGAAAAAGACATTTGGAAATCGTTCATGAATATATGATTGTTTACATTGGCATCTGAACGAAAATTGAGCATTGCACTTGCATTGTAGTATTGAGATTGATTTGGAAGATACTCTCTCTCCCATAACTAGGATTCATGGAATGAAAAGATTTATATTTCATCATTGTCCTTGCATCTTTTGCGTCAGAGTCATACATCACAAGTTTCACTTCCGTTACCTTTGAGTAAACAACAGTTTTTAAAAACATTGCGTAATATTAAAATTGATCTAGTAACTTTTTCTAGGGCTCTTTTACACCAACATTTAGCTAGGCTAGTGATTTGGAGTAGGAAGAGAGACACACTCTCCAAAATCTCAAAAACACACAATAGCATCTTGAGT
>ML785940.1:30399-48336 GCA_009831015.1 Picea engelmannii
GCATCTTGAGTTAGGGAGTGTAAAATTCCATTGGCAGCATATTGTCCTGGGAAGCCCTTCTAACACAAGGGTCAAGCACTAGGTCGCATTGGTGTTGGCAGAGTTACTACCCCTGCTTTGTTGACATCGGTGTAGAGATTGCATGTATTACGGGGATTACTCCGAGGTATACCCACAATTATGAGTGGAAGCCTTTGAGTTGGTTTCGGGCTTGATACCCTTCCCTTGCGTGTGGATCGGACTGACGACTGTTCCCCCAGGATGTACTATTGTCTGTGGTGACCTTAGTGGCCTATCTCTCTAGGTTCTTACCCAAGGTGACTGTGGAGGGGAAAGTCTTCACGGTACCTGGAATTGACGTTGATCAAACTCACTCGGGCTTCTTGGAGGGTATACCCACGATTATGTGTGGGAGATTACACCAGGGCGTAAGTCTGTTAAGAAGGTCGTCAACGTAACTTTTCCACCTTAGCCCCGCCCCTTCTCATCTCGTTGTTGCAACGTTAGATTTCATCACCAACTAGTGGCTTCGATATTAGAAGGTATTGTTTGCTTGGTGATTGCTTCTAGATTTTGTTTAATAGCACATGTTGATCGTTTCTCGAAGTTGATCATAGGATTTTCGTTGGGGAATTTGTTACTTGTTTACAATTTCTCCCCCACGACGTTCACGTAGGATGAAAGGTTTGTCCCCGGGACATCCAGAAGCTTCACAACCTTTGCATTCAACAACACCTGAGGGTACCCCTGAGGACTCTCCTCATCCGGGTGAAATCCCCCTTGTTACTTTACCACACGTGGACGTAAGTGAAGTCCCAGACATTTTTACACCACCTCCACAAGTAGAACCCACTGATCCTCTTGCTGATTTTCGAATTACCCATACTATAGAGGACTATCGCATTCATCATGCTGAACGCCCTGTTGGACGATTAAATACTTCTGAAGAAATCGTTGTTACTTCTTCTGAATCAACTCCTGGGCCTTCCCATGGTGTAGTAGGCCAAGATCCTTTTTGGTCGGGTGATTTCCGACGAGTTCTTTTTGGTACCGAGTCACCGCATGTCTACGAAATCAACTCTCATGTGTCTCCTGAACCAGAAACTACACCAGAGACAACCACTTATCGTTTTGTTCTTCCTCCTGAGATGGCCCATCTCGCGAATACTACGAGTGTCCAAACCGAGATTCCTGCAACCACTCTTGCCCCTATCAACACCCAGCGAATGCCTGAGGTCAACCCGAATTTACCTCTTGGTTACCATGCGTTGAATCCTTTGTTGAATGTTTCCCATCCAACACCTCCACAAACTCTATCTAGTTCTCCAGGTGGTCCTCATTTTCCTGGGCATCCTATTCCTGGTTTCATCCCGACACTCCCTCAGTTTCCTACTGGAAATCCTAATACTAGTAGCACTATCCCGACTGTTGCACCAAACTTGCACATTCCTGTTGGTGGACAAGGTAGTACGATTCCTTTTCCTTTTCTGGGACATAACACAGTTACCACGCAACCTACAGTTGGTACACAACTCCCGGGGGGGACTATACCTACGATAGGGGGACCAACCTCTCCTTTTGGGAAAAACATACCTCCTGAGTTGGCCCAGTATTGGCAAAAGATTTTACGAAACATACCTCTTGCTGGGGGGCAAGCAACAATCCCTCCTATAGGCCAACCATATCCAGGTGTGACTAATCCTATTTGGGGTTCGGGTCAAACTTCCCAACCTCAGGTCCCTACTCAAACTCAAGGTTCTAATCCTTGGGGGTACTACCCTATCCAGCCACCACCGACTCAGTCGGGATCTTCCCTTTATGGGAAGTCTTCTTATGCTCCTACTGGTCTGCCAACAGGGCTTCCACCCCAAAGTCACTAGTACCCACAAGTGAATCGGTAGTTGCCTTTTCTTACCACTTTGGATTTTCCAGACTTGTCTAGGATTCTCAACGATCCTATCCGTCACTCTCTCCAATGGCCTGCTATTCCTGCAAAGCTTCCATCGGACATTCCAAAATTCGATGGCAAGGTGGGAGAGGACCCTAATAATCATGTCATGACTTTTCATTTATGGTGTTCGTCCAATTCATTAATGGATGATTCCATTCATCTCCGTCTTTTTCAACGAACCCTCACTAGAGCTGCTGCAAAATGGTACATTGAGTTACCACGAGGTTTCTTTTCCGATTTTCACACCCTTGCTATGGATTTTCTCACACATTACCAGTTGTCGATCTGTTACAATACCGGGACTGAGATTTTAACTTCCTTCAAACAAAATACAAGCACTCATATATCTGATCATATTCATTAGTGGCGAAGGAGGCGACGTCTTATTAAACTTGAGCTCCCCAATCAGTTACTGGCAGAATGGTTCACAAAATCTTTTGTGAACAAAATCGGTAAAAACATTGCTATGGGAGGTGTTGTTACAGAAGAGCAGGCTATAAGTCGTTCTCAGTATCTTGATCTCATCTATTCGTAAATGGGAACTCTTTTTGATCTATTACCGGACTTGCCTTGTCCTGGTACTTCCGGCGCTTCAACCACCCCAGCTCCTTCACATGCAGCCGATGGTGTGATTGGGACTACTCATGCCTAATCACATTTTGTTTCAAACACGACCCCTAAATCCAATTCTTCTAATGTTCAAAGTGCTCTGTCTCCTGCTCCTCCCGCCAGTAAAACCTCTGAAGTGAACGTTGTTCAGTCTACTCCTACTGGTAAGAACAAATCTAAGAAAGGGAGAGGCAAGAATAAGGAGAGTAAAAATAACAATCCGAATGAGCCAACCAAAACACCTCCTGTTGAAGACCAGGATAAGCGCAAACCACGCTACCCTTGCCTTATATGTGGTGACGATCACTACATGAAGGATTGTCTGAGACGTGCCGAGGTTAATAAGTTCCTTCAAGGACAGCCAAAATCCTCTACGCCGGCAGTTTTGTCCCAACCCTTCCCGTCTCAACAACAGGCTTCGTTGGTCATCCATGACCAACCCTCTACTTCTACATCATCTTATGTTTTGATGTGCACCGTTGATTCCAAGAAAGACAATGTTGCACTTACCACTAGAGCTAAAGACTATACTCCTTCTAAGGAGAAGGTTGACGATTTACCCCCTGATTTGGTACAGCCCTCTCCACCGAATCCACCTACGAACGGTCCTCTTCATCTCGAACGACCGAGTCTTGATACAGTCTTACGACCTCTGAAAGGTGTCGTTAAAAATTCGGCATTCAATTCTCATGCTCGTGCAGCCCAGAACTATAGCTTTGTCAAAGATCTAGCCCAAGCACCTTCAGCGATGTCTGCCCTTGAAGTCCTTCAGTCTTGTCCTGCACAGCGAAGGGCTCTATTGAAAGCTATAGGTGGTATTGATCCTACGGATACGAATTTGATAGTCTTTGACTTGGAAGACCATATTCCAAGATTACCCCCACAGCTTGCATTTCAAATACAAGTTGTTGTCGCCGACAAGAGCATTTGTCAGACTGTCGTTGATGAGGGGGCCTCTACGTGTGTAATGTCTTTTTCTTGTTGGAAATCCATTGGCTCTCCCCCTTTAAGAGAATCACAAAACACTTTGAGAGCCTTCAACGACTCTGGTTTTAAGCCTTACGACATTCTCCCATCGTTGCCTGTTACTCTCGAAGGTAAGATCGTCTAGGTTGAAGTGGAAGTTTTCGATGCTCCCCTAGATTACAATCTTCTACTTGGTCGTAGCTGGGTTGACTCTATGTGTGTTGTTGTGTCAACCCTTTTCCGTGTCATACGATTTCCTCACCAAGGAAAAGTGGTTACGGTTGATCAACTTGCCTTCTTTAATGCCGATACTCGCACTAGAAACGTGTCGTTCATAGCTAAAACCCCACCGGGTTATAAGAATGTTGGAGTTGGTCTCTTAAAAGAATCTTCGTTAATGGGTACTTTTCCCATACCACCACCACCCGATATTCCACGCTCGTCAGTTGCTTCTATTAATATGATCTCTTCTGTACCTCATGAACTCCCTGTGTCTGACGACCCTTGGATAGTCCCTGATCCTGGAGATCACATTCGTTTCGACAACGTCATGCCGTTAAGTCTGGTTGAGTTCTCTTATCAAGCCATTCAATCGGCAACCCTTACTACTGCTTCTTTTGATGAGTTGTCTCCTGATCCTTTTCGTGTCATCTTCCTTACTAATGAGATGATCATGTCTGTCCTAGATGACACCCCTTGGGATGATGGACATCATCGTTCCATTCTGTTTCTGGAACAACAGACTCTCGAGAATTATCAGCGGATTTCGACTTCGTCGACCGTTGTTGTTATATCTACTGTTCCCCAATCTACACGAGATGTGTTCGCAGAAGGGAACCTCAGTAACATTTCTCCCACGATACCCATTGATATTGCAATTAAACCTGGGATAGTCAAGAACGTTCATATTGGAGCTTCGTGTTCTCCTGAGGAAATTGTCACCTATACCGCGTTGTTCAAGGAATTTCGTGATATCTTTGTCTGGAGTTACGAAGAGATGTCGGGTATCGACCCTACTATTGTCATGCATGAGATAAAAACGTATCCTGGAGATAAACTAGTATGATAGTGCCTCCTTCCTGTCCATCCACGTAAAGCGGCAGCCATTAAACTCGAAGTTGAAAAACTTCTTAAAGCCGGCTTTATTTATCTCGTGGCGTTGACAGAGTGGGTTTCCAACCCCGTACCGATTGATAAGAAAGGTGGTAGTATACGCGTTTGTGTTGATTATCGGGATATCAACAAAGCTTGTCCAAAGGACAATTTTCCAACCCCTTTCGTTGACCAGATTGTCGATGACTGTGCCGGTAGTGAAATCTTTTCCCTCATGGATGGATTTTCCAGCTATAATCAAATCAATATCGCTCCTGAGGACCAACATAAAATGGCTTTTATTTGTCCTTGGGGTACTTTCGCCTACAGGAAACTCCCCTTCGGTCTGAAGAACGCAGGTGCAGCGTTCCAACATGCTATGTATTACGCATTTCATGATATCAAGCATATCATTCAACCTTATTTGGACGATTTTCCGGCTCACTCTTTACGTCGAGTTGATCACCATAATCATCTCCGAGCGATTTTTGTTCATTGTCGCTTCTATCGTATTCGCCTGAATCCTCATAAATGTGTCTTTTGCGTAGAATCCGGCCGTCTCCTCGGTTTCATTTTTTCACGCCATGGGATCCGGGTAGATCCTATCAAGGTCGAGGTGATTCTTAATCTCCCTCCTCCTTCTTCTTTGCGCCAGTTACAAAGTTTGTAGGGGAAAGCAAACTTTCTTCGTCGCTTCATCCTGAATTACACTGAGATTAATCGGGTTTTTACACATCTTCTAAAGAAAGGTTCAAAGTTTGTCTGGGATAAGGTTGCTAATAACTCTTTTGAAGCCTTGAAATTATCCCTCACGAAAGCTCCTCTTCTTTTCCCTCCGGATTATAGTCGATATTACTTTATTTATCTAGTTGCTTCCGAGTATACTATCGGCATGGTCCTCGTTCAGGAGGATGATAACCATGATGAACATGTTATCTATTACTTGAGTAGAAGTTTATCATCCACGAAAATCAAGTACCAACATGTTGAGAAGCTGGCTTTGGCTGCCGTTCAAGTAGTTCAACGTTTTCGTCATTATATTCTCTCCAGGAAGACTACAGTGATTTCACACTGTAACCCCATGCAACATATATTGACACGTCAATTACTGGGGGCAATTACTCCAAGTGGATTTTTATTCTCCAAGAGTTCGATTTGGAATTCGATCGCGCCACGTCGAAGAAATCTCTCGTTTTCCCTGAGTTAATTTGTGATTTTCCCCACACTGCCACGGACAAGGTAGTAGTTGATTTGTTACCTGACGAGTCACTTTTCCTTATCAGTACCGATGATATTTGGTACGGAGATATCATTATATATCTCCAAACTCAAACTTTCCGGCCTGCTTTGTCCGGTAATGAACGACGTCGCGTCCGTTATCAAGCACGTCATTATATTATCCTTGGCGATACTCTTTACCGTCGAGGCATTGACTCTATCTTTCGGCGTTGTTTGACTTTTGATGAAGCTGAGAAAGCTTTGAATGACTGCCATTCAGGAGCATGTGGTGTTAATATGTCTGGGTATGCTACTGCCCAGAAAATCTTACGTGCAAGTTACTTTTGGCCTTCCTTGTTCAAGGACTGCATTACTGCTGTTCAGAAGTGTCATGCCTGCCAAACCTACAATCAGAAGATTCAGTCGCATCCTGCTCCCCTTCACCCTGTAGTCTCAGTTGGTCCTTTTGCTAAATGGGGCATTGATTTCATGACATGTCACCCTCACTCGGCCGGGGGGCATGGTTATATTATCGTAGCTATTGATTATTTTACTAAGTGGGCCGAGGCGATGCCGACATTTGATAATACTAGGAAGACTGCAGCGCTATTTATTTTCAACCATGTCATCACTCGTTTTGGTGTTCATCAGGCTATCGTTACCGATCACGGTAGTCATTTTAGGAATTATATGATGTATGAACTTACAGAGAAGTTGGGCCTTCGTCATGATAGCTCAACACCCTATTATCCACAGGATAATGGCCAGGTCGAAGCCATCAATAAGGTTCTCATAACTATGATTCGACGGATGATAGGAATCCATAAAAGTAGCTGGCATACAATGTTATTTTCGGCATTGTGGGCGTATCGGACATCTGTTAAGTCTGCTACGGGATTCACGCCTTTTCGATTAGTTTATGGCATGGAAGACATTCTACCAATAGAATGTGAAATATCGTCTTTGAAGCTAGCTATAGAGATCTTACCTAACACTTCTGCCGAAGAGGAACGTCTATTGTACTTGATGCGATTAGACGAGACTCGCCGTGACGCTACTCTTGTAATAGAAGCCCAGAAGAAATGTGTTAAGGCACAGTATGACAAGCATGTCAAACCTCGTGTCTTCTCTGAAGGAGATCTTGTTCTTCTATATGAACAAGATAAAGATGTCCTAGGAGCTGGGAAATTCGAACCAATGTGGCATGGGCCTTACATTGTTAGCAGAGTGTTGGAAAAAGGAGCGTATGAACTAGTTGATTATGATGGTGTGCCTTTGAGTGAACCCAGGAATGGGCTGTACTTAAAGAAGTACTATTCATAAGTCATTTTTGCATGAGTACTTGTATTTTATGTATCATACTGCGTGTGCATGTTACTTTAGTTTTGCTTTTGACGTTATTTGGTCTCTTCCCTTACGTGATGTTGTGTTTGATTTCTAGATGTCGGAGTATTCTCTACCTTATATTGGCTTCTCCGATGGTGCTAGTCGTAGTACTCATAACTTAGCTTCCGCTGCATGGGCAATCTATGCCCCGATGAACAAACTCATATCTCTACGAGGTATATGTCTTGGCCGAGCAACCAACAACATCGCAGAGTATAGCACCATGGTTGAATTACTGGTTGATGCTATCTCTCTTGGAATTCGCCATTTGGTTGTTCGACTTGACTCGCAATTGGTAGTACTACAGCTCAGTAATGTATATTCTATTCGAAGTCCTACTTTATTAAGAGTATATTTGCGGATCCGCCTCTTGGAACGACATTTTGATTACATAGAATATCAACACATTCCTAGATGTCTTAATACATTAACAGATGATTTAGCTAATTATGTATTGGACAGGCATTTAAATCACTTATAAATCAAACACATTAAAATGTATACAATGTAAAATAAACCGGTAGAAACCATGTATATATATATATATAACGATCAAAGTTTGTTTTTACAAAATGTGTTCGAATACCAAAATATCAAAAATTGAAGTTCATGGCTTCTACATAATGACATCAATGATGTTCATGATAGCACACTAATGTCCTAGAAACTCTGCGGAGCAGACGACCCATAGAGGCAGAGACTCCCACAGTGTGACGCTGATCGTGTCGTGGAATCTCCTCCAGAGTCATATCTGGAATGTCTGCCATCAGACCCTCTAAGTTCTGCTCCACTGTCAGATAGTCCTCGACATACTGTGGAACTGCTACTGCAGCCTCTCCTCGTCTCTGGATAGGAGAACTTCCAGCATGTCTGTATGGTCCAACGTCTGTGTTATCAACAAGATTTTGGTGTTAGTCTTTGGATAAATCTATAAAAACATAAACATTTAAATATGGTTAAAAATCCAAAAACATTTAAAAACTCAAAAAATTGTGTACTTCTTACCGAGGTCTCCCCACTGTGCGTCTTCAGGAAGAGAAAGATCTGGATCTCCTCTGAAGTCCAGCCCGACGTAGGCATAGTCATCCACCATCAGCATCTGAGTCTGCAGCCGGTCAAAGAAAACATTGTCATATTTGACAATAGGAACTGCCACATGTCAGGCCATGAGCCGACACCACCGTAACATCCTCCGATCTCTGGGACCAGGAAGATCCCACTCAGCCTGTAGACGGAATGCTGGGACTCTCTCCAGGAAGAAGGACACTAACAGAGACCCATAACCAAAATGCTTCAGACCTCCTTGCCTGCACTTAGTGAACTGTTTCTTGAGATTGCATAATACGACGTCAGCCCAGTTAAAGACCCGGGGCTCAGTACACTCGATGACATACTGAAAATAGCTCTGCAAAGCCATATGTGGAGCCACACTACCTGCCATTCGAGCAATGGTAAAGAGAATCATGCGGAGAGTTATATCAGTGACTCCCCAAATTGCCACTTTTCCTTTTTGTCTTTCTGCCTCGGGCACGCAGTACTGGTTACAATACTCACTCATTTTTAGACCCCCTGCTCTACTACCGAACAAACTGCAATAGGATCCACGTCTGGATAACCCATTCAAGAAATAGATATCCTCGATATCGATGGTCAATGTATGGGCTCCCACAATGAAGACTTGTTGGTCCGGATCCCACATCCAAACTAAGTATTCCAACAATCAAACTTGGGCCCTCATGCCCAGGACGCGAAAATACTTTAAGAGACCACAGTCTCTTAGTGCAACAATGGTTGGAGGATGGTTTTCCGCATTAGCATTATCCTCCTCGTGCTCTCGTTCCCGCCACTCTAAAACCATGATTATGGCTAGCAACCTGCATAAAAACAACACACAAACATAGTGAGTGATCTTTTTCATGAGAAAAGTATGGCATTTGGCTAAATGTTATAGAATTTTTTGGATTTTTCCCTGTTCGCAGGTGACCTGCTTCGCACAGTGCGAACTTCTCGCAGGTGGCCCATGGCCCACCTGCGAGAATGGGTCATTCTCGCATGCCCCGTATAGGCCACCTGCAAGAACTCTCCCAAGCGCATAGGGTTTAAAAAATTGAATTAAAACTTGACTTTAACCAATAAAAATATGATTTTGAACCATGATAGATGAGGCACTTACCAAAATATCGCTGACGACACTTTGAATGGTCTCCCGTAACTCCTAGAATTCGACACCAAAGATAGAGGTAAAAAGAGGGTTTTTTGGCACTCAAAGGGTAAAATGTGAAAATGGCATGGTAAATTTTGTTTTTTGGTTCATTTTATTACTTTTTACCATATCAAAAGTGGGGTTTTTATGTTTATTCTTTATTTAACCCTAATCACTAATGTAAAAATGAGTGAAATGACTGATAGGTGCAAATACAGATGATTATGGGCATAATTTTTACTTGGTGTGGTGTGATTTTCTTTGTTTGTTATAAAACCTCAAGCGCCTTTTATTCATTCTTGCACTTACGAAAAACATGAGAACGTGATCGAGCGTTGTTTTATCTCTTTTCCGGGCTCGCTATGGTTACACGAAAAAGGAACCCCCCTGGAGTTACTTTTAAGCTCTTTTCAGACTCTCTAAACAGGAAAATATTGCTGAGCGATCTTGCTATTTTCATGCTCGTTAAAGTACTTGAAGTATGCGGTCCTTTGAGCGATAGTTTAACCCTTTTTCGGTCTCGTTGGACTATTGTACAAAAAAGGAATTGAGAGAGTTCTCTTTTGAGTGTTTTTCCAAACTCTATAATCTTGAAAAACCTTCGAGTTTACTATCTCTGGACTCATTAAACAAACAGTGACAGACCCGTGATGGGACTGAACCACTCCGTCCTAGGGTTCATTAACAATACTCCAAGGGACTCATCCGAAGGATGAGCTTATATTAACAAGCATATGTGATCCTCTTCAAGCTTGCATAAAAAATAAAGAGGTACTTGCCAGAAATGGTGGGGGGAAATTTGGGAAAGGGATATGTTTCATCTTTGTGTTGATTGGCAGTAAGTGTCGCTCTTGAACATGACACTCCCTATTCATCATTTGAAGCCGATTTGGGAAATCCATTTGTCTCTCAGTCGATTTAATAACAAGGTCTTTCCATGTGTTGTCTTTGAGTCAATGCTGCCAAATCATTGGTCGTGTCATTCATATGTTCAAGAGTTGTCCGTCTGAAACCTCTATTTGAGTCGACCATCTACAGTTGTCCATTCAATCTGTGTCAGCCTTCCCTGTGTCCAAAGTCCAATTGTCATATACTTTGTTTCACTTTCAAACTCAGTTACTCATTTCATGTCATGGATGAGGGATACATCAAGGCCCTCCTGTGACGAGGCTTGTTCCGTCGACTTCAGCACATTATCCGGAATCAAGACTTAGAAATTATTTAGTACCTTAGAGCTTGCATGCCTCAATGGAAAGTTTCTCGCTTTCGACAATGGGTTTACATCATTGACTCCTGATCGAAATATTCCGTCGAGTGTTCGACATCAACTCATTTATTCACACTCGATGGATTGTACTACAGTACCTTGGGAGTCATTGACATCAATGGTGATTTCCCTCGTACTTGTTAACGGTTGCATCAATGACCGGTAATCAAGTGGTTTCTGCCATGTTCAACTTCAACACATGTAATCACATGGTTAGATTTGTAATTTGGGCGATGAGATTGAAGACCCTAGATATTATCCTTGTGATCCAGGTTGCGATGGAGTATGTATAATTTGTGACACATAAATCCACTGTGTATGTTTCGTGGCTATGTCGTCTTGATTAAAAAAAAATCGCATAGATCCACAGTGTATTCAGGTGGTTGTGCTATATTATGACTGCATGGATCCACAGTGTATGATTGGTGGCCATGACCTTTGTTTATGACATCATCAGTCTGTGATCTGAGTATGGGAATGCCTACCTCAGGAATTGGGATACATGATATTCTGTTGATGCTTGGATGTTTGCAGGTTTCCGATTAGATGTGCTCTTGGTTCTCGACACACACATGCAGCTTACAAAGTCCATTGACTGTCACTAGTTCCACTCTTAGACTTTGGGGGGAATTATATTATCCGCAATTTTGGTCATTGTGATGATGTCATGATGATGTTATGATGATGGAAAATCAAACTCTTTACTAAGAACACTTTCCTGAGAAAAGTTACATTTGTCTGCTTCCAGAAATCATGTTTTTAAGGGATGTTCGCAGGCTACCTATGTATTTGCCTGCGAGAATGCTTGATTCTCGCAGGTTGCTTTAAGATGGGGTGCAAACCTCTCACACTGTAGCTAATAGCCAGGGTGCGAACATGTTTCAAAGGAAGGAAAAAGATAAGGTCTCGAATCTTCTAGAAGGGAATCTTCTAGAAACATGAGTTGGCTTCGAATGGTTATTCAAGTGTTGGCATTCCAGATATCTTGGGATCATTTCCTATCCAAGTAACTAATCTATCTTCTCTTATATATTGAGGAGATTGCTCATGGAAAGGGTTAATAAGAATAAGCAGCAAGCTAGCTAGATATTGATTAGAGAATTAGTGCAAGACTGTATGGAGGATTGATGCTACATCAGCGAGAGACAATAGCAAGGTCATCACAAGTGGTTGATTTTCTTCATGCATGAGAAAGTGTGTGTGTCAGAGCTAGGAGCCATCGAAAGGAGACCTGCGACATCAAGGCTCAGGTTTTAAGTTTCACTTTCAAATTAATTCAATACAGTAATATGTCCCTTTCCCATAAATATGATGTCACTTTATTACATAACTCCTTGATCATATGCATAGACTAGTTATTGAATATATTAATCTGCCTTTACTTCAATTGGTTCATTCTGCTGTGATCTGGACGGGACGAGAGCATTGGAGAAAATCTTGCAACAACAGAGATCTAAGGAAAGAGTTCATAAGGTATGCCCATGATCCTCATTTCTCAGTTCATTCAATAGTCTAGATCTAGGGAAAGTGTATTATTCTGTCCTATTTTGTTCTAGATACAGGTGGATCTAGGGAGATCGGTTTGTGTCCGCACTCATGGATTTATCCTGAAACATTGTCTGAAGACCAAAATGTCAAAAATGGAAGCTTATAGCTTCTACAAAGTGACATCATGGATGACGTTCATAGTAACACATGACTGCCTTAGCAACCCTATGGAGCAATCGACTCATAGTTGTTGATACCCCTACAATGTGACGTTGATCACTTCATGGAACCTCTTCCAGAGTCATATCTGGAATGTCTGCTGTCAGACCCTATAAATTCTGTTCCACCACCTGATAATCCTCAGCATACTGTGGTGCTACTGCTACCTCTCCTCACCTCTAGATAGGAGAAGTGCCAGGAGGTCTATATGGTCCAACATCTATGTTATCAACAAACAATTTTGTGTTAGTCTTTGGATGAACATATAAAACAAAAACATTTGAATATGATAAAAAAAATTAAAAAACACAAAAAAAAGGAAAAAATGTGTGTCCTTCTTACCAAGGTCCCCCCACTGAGCGTCCTTAGGCAATGCCAAATCCGGATCTCCTCGGAAATCCATCCCAACATAAGCATAGTCATCAACCATCAACATCTGTGGTTGAATCCAGTCAAAAAATGTATCATCATATTTGATGATAGGTCCTGCTATGTGTCGGGCCATATGCTGACACCATCTTAGCATCCATGGATCCCTGGGACCCGGCATGTTCCACTCCACCTGTAGCCTCAATAATGGGACCCGCTCGAGGAAGAAGGATACCAGTAAAGATCCATACCCAAATTGCTTCAGGTCACCCCACCTACATTTGGTCAATTTCTTTTTGATACTGCGAAGCCCAGCATCTACTCAGTTGAATACTCGAGGCTCAGTACACTTGATGGCGTACTGGAAGTAGCTCTGTAATTCCATATGAGGAGCAGAACTCCTAGCCATCCGAGCTATAGTGAAAAGGATAGTACGAAGGGTCAAGTCTTGTACCCCCCAGATAGCCACTTTTCCTTTTTTCCTTTTAGCCTCAGGTACATAGTATTGATTGCAGTACTCACTCATATTTATCCCACCACCTCTACTACCGGTCAGGCTGACATAATACCCGTTCCTAGAAAATCCAGTCAAAAATTATATGTCCTCAATGTCTATGGACAGTGTGTGAGCTCCCACATGAAAAACATGTTGATCTGGGTCCCACATACGGACCAGGTACTCTAGTAGTCTGACTTGGGCCCTCATGCCCGGGATGCGAAAGTATTTCAAGAGCCCACAATCTCTCAATGAAGCTATGGTAGGAGGATGATTCTCGACCATTGGATTATCCTCTTCATGGTCCCTTTCACGCCACTCAAGAACCATGTTTATGGCCAATTATCTGCACAAGGAACATAAAAGGAGGATTAATAACTTGTCATGCTTTAGATCTTTTTCATTTGGCTAAAATTTTAAAAAAAAATTAGCCTTTGCGGTTCTCACAGGTGCCCCATTTGCACAGTGCGAGAACCTCGTAGGTGGCTTAAGGCTCAACTGCGAGAATGCATCATTCTCGCAGGACCCGTATGGGCTGCCTGCGAGAATGCATCATTCTCGCAGGCCCCGTATGGGCTGCCTGTAAGAATGACAACACGCATATAGGGCCTAGAAAAACATCTTAAAAATAGAAATTTAACCAATGAAATGGAAAAATGAAACCATGAAAATGTTAAGGACGAAAATCCTACCTTGATGTCGCAGACGGCTTGCTAAATGGTCTCTCGTAGCTCCTGCAATATAACGCCGAACTCGGAGGGTAAAAGAGGGTTTTTTTTAGCTCAATAGTGGAAATGTAAAATGGTATGGTAAAAAAGAGTATTGATTCATTTTATTTACTTTTACTATATCATTTTGGGTTTTTTGATTATTTATTGACTAAACCCTAATCCCTAATGTCATGTTGAGTGTAATTCTTGCAAGCGCTATGATTTTGACGATTTAATACAGAGATATGGACATGTTTTTATTTTTACATCGTGTGTTTCGATTGTTTTTATGGTTTTTACATAAAACCTCGAGAGTCGTTTTTGTCTGTTCTTGCGCTCGTAAATACATGAGAACGTGATCGAGCATACTTTTATCACTTTTTCAGGCTCAACAAGGTTATACGGAAAAGGAACCCCCCTAGAGTCCTCTTTAAGCTCTTTTCAGACTCTCTAAACATGAAAAGATCGTCGAGCGACCTTGCTATTTTCACGCTCGATAAAGCATTTGAAATAAGCATCTGGTAAGCGATAATTTATCTATTTTTCAGTCTCGTCCAGACTATTTTACGAAAAAGGAACTGAGAGAGTTCTCTTTTAAGTGTTTTTCCAAACTCTATAATCTTGACAAACCTTCGATTTTACTATCTCTAGACTCGTTAAACAAACATTGACAGACCCGTGATGGGACCGAACCACTCCTTCTTAGGGTTCGTTAAATATACTCTGAGGGACTTGTCTGAAGGATGAGCTTACATCAACAAGCATATGTTATCCTCCTCAAGATTGCATAAAAATAAAGAGGTACTTGCCAGAAATGGTGGGGGAAAATTTGGGAAAGGGATATGTTTCATTTTCGTATTGATTGGCAATAAGTATCGCTCTTGAACATGACACCCCCTATTCATCATTTGAAGTCGGTTTGGTAAATCCATTTGTCTCTCATTTGATTTACTACAAGTTCGTTCCCTATGTCATCTTTGAGTCAATGTTGTCGAATCATTGGTTGTGTCATTCATATATTCAAGAGAAGTCCATATAAAACATATATTGAGTCGGCCATCTGCAATTATCCATTCTCTCTATGTCGGCCTTCCCTGTGTCCAGTCCAATTTACAAAATGCTATGTTTCACCGTCAAACTCTGTTACTCATTTCACGCTATTGATGGGGGATACATCAAGGCCCTCCTGTGATGAGTTTTGTTTCGTCGACTTCAACTCATTTATTCACACTCGATGGATTGTACTATGGTACCTTGGGAGTCATTGACATCAATGGTGATTTCCCTCGTACTTGTTAACTGTTTCATCAATGACCGGTAATCAAGTGGTTTCTACCATGTTCGACTTCAACACATGTAATCACATGGTTAGATTCGTACTTTGGGGTGACGAGATTGAAGACCCTGGATATTATCTTTGTGATTCAGGTTGCGATGGAGTATGTATAATTTGCAACACATAGATCCATTGTGTATGTCTCGTGGCTATGTCGTCTTGATTTAAAATTTCTCGCATAGATTCACAGTGTATTCTGATGGCTATGCTATATTTTGACAGCATGGATCCATAGTGTATAATTAGTGGCCATGACCCATGTCTATAATGTCATCAGTCTGTGATCTGAGTATGGGAATGCCTACCTCAGAATTGGTATTTATGATATTCTACAGATGCTTGGTTGTTCTGCAGGTTTCCGATTAGATGTGCTCCTGGTTCCCGACACACACATGCAGCTTACAAAGTATATTGGTTGTCACTGGTTCCAACCTCATACTTTGGGGGGCATTCTGTTACCCATGATTTTGGTCATCATGATGATGTATTGATGATGGTGTATTCAGGCTCTTCATTAGAACGTTTTCCTGAGAAAAGTTACCTTCATCTCTTTCCAGAAATCACAACTTTGAGGACTGTTCGCAGGCTGCTAGTATATTTGCCTGCGAGAATGCATGATTCTCGCAGGCTGCATTAAGCCAGGGTGTGAGAAGTTTGCACTGTGTTGAACTTCTAGGGTGCAAACTCTTTCTTAAGGAAGGAAAAAGATAATGTCTCGATGCTTCTAGAAAGGAATCTTCTAGAAGGATGAGATGGCATTCGAATGGTTATCCTAGTACTAGATTACCTGATATTTTTGGATCATTCTTATCCAAGTAACTAATTCATTCTCTTCTATATATTGAGGGGATTCTCATGGAAAAGGTTCGAAGAAAACAAGGTTAAGCAAGACATTGAATAATTGGTGAAAGATTGTGTGAAGGACTGAAGCTATAGCAGCTGGGAAACTCCAACAAGTTTATCAAAGGTGGTTGATCTTCTTCATGCAAGTGAGAAAGTGTGTGTGTCAAAGACAAGGGCCATTGAAAGGAAGTTTGCAACATCAAGGCTTAGGTTGTAATCTTTACTTTCCATTAATATGATACAGTAATATGTCCCTTTCCCATAAAGTTATTTCTACTTTATTGTATAACTCCTTGATCATATACATAGATTGACTGTTGAATAGATTGTGCTTTCTTCACTTCAGTTGGTTTGTATTGTTTTGGTCTTGACTGTACGAGAGCACTGGAGCGAAGTGGGAGAAACAAATATCAAAGGAAGCGATCATAAGGTATGTTCTTTGTTCTTGCCTCCTAGTACATTCAATAGTTAAAATCTAGGGAAAGAGTATTATTCTATCTTGCTTTGTTCTAGATCCAGGTGGATCTAGGGAGATCGGTTTGTGTCCGCACTTATGGATTTATCCAATAACAAGGTAATTGGAGGATAATATTCACAGAGGGTGAGGGAGTGCTTTCTGATTTTAAGGGGGGGACTCATGAGCATCAGTGAGTTGTAACAGGCTGGATCCGAAATTAGTGTCAAGGGAAAAGATAGGATGATTGGTGGGGTCTGCCTCATCACCAAAAATGAAGGCTAGCTAAATCTCTCTGTATAGTCTTCTATGTTCCCCCCAAAACACATGAATAGTAGCATATGTGAGGTCCATATGCTAGGTTCACCCTAGCCTTTTTATCCAAGATCTTGACAATAGCATGCTGAACTTAGGAGGAACATCAACCACCATGATATCCATGACCATACTTTTCATGGGCAATTGGAAAAAGGTCACAACTAGATCTTTGATGACCCCAAGACATTTCACTCTCCTTGAATCAAAATAATACAAGTCATGGTATGCTTTTGTGATTTCTAGTCCTAGTTCTTCCATGATAGTTTTGGGCACGAGATTATTAGAGGCTCCAAAATCCATCAGACAATTATGCAACACCTTATCATGTATGTTCAGTGATGTTTATAAGGGAGGGGATGAATCATATCTATCTTATACCATAGGGCCTAGGATGACTGCGGGATTTTCATCTTGCAAATTTATTGAGTTTGAGGGGTGATTCGAGGGTTCAGGTAACAACATATTAGATAGGGATATCTTATAATCTTCATGCTTGACCATCTCTGAAAGGGGAACAAGAATCCTAATCTTATGGATTTCATGCTCAAAGTTAAATTAGGAGGGAGGCTTCAAAATCTCTTTTACCTCTGGGGTAAGACCTTTTGCTGCTGGTGGGAGGCTCTATGATTTTCTCTCCTTTCTACTACTTTCTACATCATTTTCAATCTTTTCTTTTCTGGTAGGTTTCTCAGGAACATCAGGATTTGCTCCTTTATCTTTGTACATGAGGTTGTATCTATTTGAGTTGCTCTTGGATTTATCCCCCTTGCTCAACTCGTTTAATTGAATGCACATGAGAGACTCCTCGTATGTTTATGCATTTTCTGATCATCCATGTCTTTGTTCTGAGGCTCTCTCTACATTATCCGAGGAGTATTGTTATTTGGCCTCCTGAAGTTTCCTATGTCATCAACATTTTTGGGATTTTTGTATGTCTTCTTTCCTTCCATTTCCAACCTTTCCATTCTAGCTGAAATTGATTTTAGTAACTTGGTTACTTCATTCATTTGAG
>ML785940.1:52002-69142 GCA_009831015.1 Picea engelmannii
AAAGGTTTCCATTGTAATGACTGAGTTATTTTGTAAACCAGATTGGAGTAATAAAAATGATTTTTCCTTGTGACTGTGAGATTCATCATGGTTGATTTCTTTCAACATGTTTTCCTCTTCTTTAGCTGTGTTAAATCTGTTTGGAATTTATTTGATATGCTCCTTACTCACAGTTGATGTGTTATCATTTTCATAATGTTATTTCTTCCTTATTCCGTCGCAACTGTGTTTCATTTCATTTTCCTCTAACTGATGTGCTTCGTTATACTTTAGTACGACCACTACTATAACGAATGGATTTGGGTTTTCTGTAATTGTTTATTGTCTTTCCTCTGCACCAGCTATCAGCGGGTGTAAGACCAATCTGCATTTTCAGAATTCTACATATATTCTCTGCTACGTCGGCCTTTCCTTTTTCTTTCCGCTACCGCACCATGATTTATCAAAACACTAAAAGATAGACTTACTTTGCCTCACTTTACGCAAGTTAAATGATCTCTTCTATTGACTCCTTTCTTCGGTTTTCATTTGACTCCATGCCCAATGGACCTTTTCCCTGGTTTAACCCCCAAACTCTAAAAATCCAAGACCATCATTTACCCATAAATATACCCACCATTTAATGCTTACTCAAACTCATATTGTGACATTTTCGAGAGATCCCTCTCGGGTTGGAGGAGGTAAGCTTCCAATCCAAAGTGGTTCAAGGTTGCCTCGGGATTGATTTGCTGCAACCCATTTCAGTTCTGAGTGTCAACACCATACATATTCATCTACTATGACATAGTTATAAGCATAACTATAAAAGGCTGCAAGGTGCTCCTCTCCAGTAATATCTCCCTCCCCCATGAACTTAGGCAGCTTCTTAAGGTAGCCACCTACTGGAAGGGCATTAAAAGGATGAGGCAGAATGAGATGGGTGTATATGGCAGCTACTATAGAGTCCATTATGTTTCTGGGGGGATTAGCACCTGCCACAGGGATATGAGGTGGAGGAGAACTAGGAGGAGAAGGTGTTAAAACAGGGGATATTGAAACTGAGCTTGCGAGAGGAAAGGGAAACAATTGAGGATTTCAAGAAAAGGCTACCAAGCTTGGGGGAACATAGATTTCCCTTTCTATGAAATCAATAACTCTAACAGAAGGAGGAGTGGTAAAGCCCGGGGTAGGAAAATCTTCTGAGGTTCTGGGTCTAAACCAAGGCATAATTTCAGGGGAGAGTGGAGTGACAAGGCTTTCTCCCTCCAATCCCAGACTAGGAGGAGAGAACTCAATAGGAAAACTCCCAAAATTTAAATTTCGTGGAAATCCAACAGAAGGTATGACAGAAGGATGAAAAGCCGAAATTGAAGTTCCTATAGGATAATGAAAATCATCAGAAATACCTGGTTCATCAATAGAAGAACCTTGATGAAGGGCCTTTCCCTTTCTAATGATTTTCTCTAGGTCATCTTTAGGTGTTTCTAAAGGTAGTTCTGGAGTAGACCTCGTGTGTCTGCCTTTGGAAGCCACAACTGAAACAATGGAGTTGCTAGTGGATTCACTAGGTGCATAGTTGAAATCTTAATGTACTGGGCTCTGATGCACCTTCAGAACCAGTAAGATTTGTCATTCAATCCTAGGGAAAATCTTCAAATTCGTCCCTGGCAGTGGTGCCATAAATGTTAGCATTGGAAGTCACCTCTGGATTGCAGCAAAGGTAATCTGAAGCCCCATCAGTTTGTATGTCACAATGAATAAATTTAAGTGTGGTCTAATGGAAACAATCTCAAGATTATATCTCTTTAACTCAGAAAACTGGGTTGGCATGCATAGACAAGTGAGGTCTCGATCTAAATTAAGCTAGTAAGTTTGTATAGTGGTGAGTAGGTAGAAGAAACATGAGAGAATTATGAAAGTCTACTCTGGACATCTGGTCTTCCAACAACCTGTGGAGGAAAAGTCTCAGATACAAGATCCTCTTAGATCTGAAAATTTTGAGAAACTAAAAAATGTTGCAACAACAGATATAGTCAAACCTACACTATAATATAGTCACCACACCCGACTGGATCATCCATGCTTGAGCTTTTAGAGTCAGAAGAAAAGAAATGAAAGGAGAAATTGAATTTTATTAAACAAGAAGTCTCAGATATATCACTTAACCAGAGAACCAGAGGCTTTACTAAAACTTTACAATCGGGAGCTCAACTCAACCATTAACACTAACAAAATGGAAAAGATGCCTACAAATACTTAGAACTAGCTCCCCGTGTTGAAGGCGCGATCATGTCAAAAGTTTAAGGCTTTGTGTTGGTGAGTTTCTTTGTCAGGCTACACATGCAGACTTTGGTCAGACTGCCCATCCAGTCTTCTGGAAAACACGATCTCTGTCAGACTAGACTGACAATCTTCTTCCATGATTTATCCCTCTCTGGAATTTTATTTATGGAAGGAGGCAATGTCTCACGCACCATCCTTGTTTTCATTAAATATTTCCTCGAGATCGGAGAGTCCCAAGTCAACTCTGCATCTGAATAATGTGGTGATCTTCCCTTGAATTTCTGTTGCTTCACTGAACTTCTACACGGGGACCCAGATGATGGACTTGGACGAGGATCCGGCGGGGATGATGGCGCCATCAACATGGAGGTGAGACAAGAGGCGCCCATGCAGACAGATGTGGCAGATGGAAGGTGAACGAGAAAGTACAGGTGGCAAAAAACATGGGTGATGCATTGGGATAGGACAATGATGAAGTGGAACGAGGTGATGATGTGGGGGCAGAGTAAAGGCCGTGGCAATATACAAGATGGGTATTATCTTTCTAGAAAGAGTTGAGCAGTAGAACACCTAGCAGGAGATGATATGCAGGAGTGATAAGGGGACATGATTTGAAGATGAGTGGAGGACAGGTGTACCATAATGAGATGAGGAGGGAGAGCGGGCGATGCGATGGGTAGAGGTGAGAGATGGAGTGGGAGACAGATGTCAACGGGAGGTGGGAGTGGTAACAGGTGGTGTTAATCGGTCTACTCGGAGGGGGTAGGCAGCGGTAAGAGGTTTCGGGTAGTGGGGGTCCAAGTTAAGGAGAGGGGGGGGCAATCTAATGGACACAGTCTCAAGATTATATCGCTTTAACTTAAAAAACTGGGTTGGCATGCATAGACAAGTGAGGTCTCGATATAACTTAAGACAATAAGTTTGTATAGTGGTGAGTAGGAAGAAGAAACATGAGAGAAGCATGAAAGTCTCCTCTGGACATCCGGTCTTCTAGCATCTTGTGGAGGAAAAGTCTCAGATACAATATCCTCTTGGATCTGAAAACTTTGAGAAAATGAAAACATTGCAACAACAGATATAGTCAAACCTACACTATATTATAGTCACAACACTCGACTGGATCATCCATGCTCGAGCTTTCAGAGTCAGAAGCAAAGAAATGAAAGGAGAAGTTGATTTTCATTAAACAAGAAGCCTCAGATACATCCATAACTAGAGAACCAGAGGCTTTACTAAAACTTTACAATCGGGAGGTCAGCTCAACCATCGACACTAACAAAATGATAAATATGCCTACAAATACTTAGAACTGGCTCCCCATGCTAAAGGCACGATCATGTCAAGAGTTTAAGGCTTGTGTTGGTGAGTTTCTCTGTCAAGCTACGCATGTAGATGTTGGTCAGACTACCCATGTAGTCTTCTGGCAGACATGATCTCTGTCAAACTGGACTGACATTCTTCTTCCATGATTTATCCCTTTCTAGCCTTCTATTTATGGAAGGAGACAATGTCTCACCCACCATGCTTGTTTTAATACTTCCTCGGGATTGGAGATTCCCAAGTCAACTTTGCATATGAATAACGTGGCAGTCTTCCCTTGGTTGTATGTTGCTTCATTGAATTTCTATACGGGGACCTAGGTGATATACATGGACGAGGATCTTGAGGGGAATATGGTGCCATCAACATGGAGGTGAGACGATAGGTGCCCATGCAGAAAGACGTGGTGGATGGAAGGTTATTGGGAAAGTATAGGTGGTGGAAAATGTGGGTGCTACACTGGGACATGACAATGATGAAGTGGCACGAGGTGATGATGTGGGGGTAGAGGAAATGTTGTGGAAGTAGATGGGATGGGGACCATCTTCCTAGAAGGAAGTGAGCGGTATAACACCTAGCAGGAGATGATAGGCGGGAGTGATAAGGAGACATGGTTTTAAGATGAGTGGAGGACAAGTGTACAATAATGAGACAAGGAGGGAGAGAGGGCGATGTGATGGGTAGAGGTGAGAGATGGAGTGGGAGACAAATGTCAATGGGAGGCGGGAGCTGTAAGAGGTGGTAGTAAGCAGTCTACTCGGAGGGGGTAGGCAACGGTAAGAGGTTTTAGGCGGGGGGGGTCCGAGTTAAAGAGAGGGTGACACGTTAGTGGTGGCCCCACATTTTAAAACCACCAAATCGGACCCCCCCACCCCTTGTTAAAGGCAGAACATTGGGGGGGTCCAATATGGCTCTCGTGTCATAGATCTGGGCACACAGATCTCAGCTACCCAGATCTAAGCGCCGCTTAGGGTGATGTGCCTGCACACACAAAACTTAGGATAAGTGGGTTTTTAACCCATTTCTTGCCATTTTTTCACCAAAGGGGTCCATTTCTTAGGAAAACACCCCCCCTCCCCCAAATTAATGTGATAACAAAAACCATGAAAGACCCCAAGGTAAAACAATAACCGAATGTGCTCTTCCGATCCATTACACTCCCTGCCCAATCTACATTAGCATATCTCTGCAAACTCATGCCTACAAAGGAGGCATATCTCAAGCCATATCCAACTATGCCTCGTAGATATCTCAATACATGATTCGATGTTATCTAGTGATTTTTCCTTGGATGACTTGTGAATTGACTAAGTACATTCACTACATAGCATATGTCTGGTTTGGTGTTAACTACATACATCAATGATCCAATCAAATATCAATATAAATGTGGATTAATCTTGCCTGAATCAGTAGAAGCATCATTTATCTTCTTCAGATCCATCACCATTGGTGTAGGAATGGATTTGCAGTCTGTCATACCAAAATTCTTCAATATCTCCTCTGTATATTTTCATTTACTAGGGAAAATTTCATCAGCTCTCTGCCATACTTCTAGTTCCAAGAAGTAGTGCATCATACCTAGATCCTTCATCTCAAATTCAAAAGTCAATTCTCGCTTGCATTCAACAATAAGTCTTTCTGAACTGGTGAGGAATAAGTCATCCACATACAGGACCAATATTAGGCACTCATCACCAACAATCTGATAATATAGGTTTAGGTCAACAACACTCTTGTTGAATCCAAAACTCATAAATAATCCATCCATATTCTCGTACCAAGAACAGGGTGTTTGATTTAGTCCATATAAGTCTTTCTTCAACCTGCACACATGAGTTTTCTCGTTGTGTATCACGAATCCCTCTGGTTGCTTGATGTAAATGTCTTCCTCAATGCCAACATTGAGAAAGGTTGTCTTTACATCCATTTGATGTAGTTTCCAACCAATGGATGCAACTAGTCCAATGATAGTATGGATGGAAGTGTATTGGGGTACTGGAGAAAATGTCTACTCATAGTCAATTCCCTCCACCTGTGAGAATCCTCTGGCTATAAATCTCTCTTTGTATTTCTCTAAACTTCCATCAGCTACATGATTGATCTTATAGATCCACTTGGAAGTTACTATAGACTTCCCTTATGGTCTTAGAACAATATCTCACACATCATTTTTCAATATGGAATGATACTTGTCTTCCATGGAATTTTTCCATACCTATTGACTTGTTGCTTCTCCATGACAAGAAGGATCAGTATCAATGATGTGGCTCGTGGCTGAAAAGTAGCTCAAAAATATCTTTGGTATATTGGTCTCTTGGAATGTTCCTTGAGGAGCTGCATGTCCCTCTGCTTCCTACAGAGTTTGTCGAGCCTAGGTAGGCCTTTTATGGCCTACTACAAAGTCTCTGGGAACATCAACTTGGAGCGATTGGATCAAATGGTTCAGCTGGATCAATGGTTGTCTCCCTCTAAGCTACTGAAGGGGAGATGGTATTGTCTCTTCCTTCTTCTCAAATAGTTTGACTCCCTTTGAGTAAAGTGACTCCCTCTAAAGTATGAAGGATAGACATCTTCCTTTTCTTGTTTTCTAATCTGAAGGCATCTCATGTCTTCTTAATTCTTCTACTGACTCTACACTACTTTGTTTTCCTCCCGTACTAGGAAAATAATGAAGATGACCTCCCATAGGGAAAACAATCAAAATGGCCTCCTCGACTGGGATAATAACCAACCAAGAAATGGACTCTTATACCAGGGATAATGGTTCAAGTCAAGAGGGATCCCACACTAGGGATAATACGCTTCATTATTAGAATGCAAGCAACTACAAGTTTAATCAAATAAGGAAAGCAATACAAAAACTTACCCTAGTCGACAGTCATGCTCAATATTGTATTTGTTTTTAGAGGAAGTAATCCTCATCTGTCACTTATTCAACTTTCTAAGGTGGTTTTGGATCCATGTCAGCAGTGGAAGAATATTTTCTTTTTTTCTTCCGAGTAAGACAATTTCTCGAAATGTGTCCATACTTGTCACATTTGAAGCAATGGACCTTTGACATGTCTTTTCTCTGATAACCTGGATTCTTCTCGTATTTGAAAGTTTTCCTAAAGTTTATTTTATTTCTTCCTCCTTTCTTTGTATAAAGTGCAATATCATGATTGTCATCGTGAGGGGAGTCTACCACTCCTCTAGCTATATGTATAATTACTTCTTGGGTACAGTCTATCCATATACAATCAAAAGTAGGCAGATGTTCTCTACTATTGATACTTTGAAGAAATGGTTCCCAATGTTTTGTTAGACTATTGAGAGTGGCCAAAACAAGTTCTATGTCTGATATTATTTCTCCCATGTCACCTAGTTGATCTCTGATCTCTGACATCTTCATGAAGAAGGTAGCCACAGTGTCACCTTTTGTAATCTTGATATTTCGAAGTTGGCCCTTCAATGTAAGAGCTCTGAGGGTGTTGTTACTCTCAAACATATTCTTCAATGCTTCATACATTTCATAAGTTGTCTTCATGGTAAATACGAGGAAAGATATGATCTCTTACTGAGTAGATGATTATATTTCTTGCATTGACATCATATTCCTTCCTTTCTTCCTTCTCTTCATTGGTAGTTGTCTCTGGTAATCCTTTTTGTATCATGCACAATAAATATTCCTCTTCAAGTGTGAGTTGAATTCTTGACTTCTAGGAACTGAAGTTTCATGATCCATCAAGCCTATCTTCCACCAAGGTTTTGTTGACCATATTTTTAGATTCTTCACAACCCCTTGCCAACTAGGCTAGAAAACCTAACAGCTAGGCTAGGCTAGAAAACTTAGGTTTTGTTGGGCTTATTACTGCCAATAATAAGCCTTGAAGTATAGAAGAAGATTGGTAATATTGAAAGCTTCTTCAATGAGGTACAGAAACCCTAAAGCAAAAAATCTATAGAAAATTGCAAAACCCTAGAAACCCTAGGGCCCAAAATCCAAAATTCGCAGAATTTAACTCTGAGTCTCTATAGGTGTGATGAAGGATGTCATACTATATTATGGAAATTGTATCCCCAACTTCCAAGTATTAAGTGTTGTAACATCAAAACAAGAGAGGGTCGCACAAAAGTGCAGAAACCCTAGAAGGCCATATGAAATTGCAGAAAAGGAGAACAATTAGCATTAATGCTTGTGCAATGGGTTCTTCAAGACCTAAGATCTGAAATCATGTTGAATTTTCACTATGCTAGGCTCAAGAATGATGTTTATTTAATTTTATTCATGTACTTGAACCATAAACAAATGCATCTACACCATTCACAATTGTTGCAATAACCAATATCGCAAGAAGAAATACCATGCACAATAACACAAGAAATATCCTAGGAAAATCCTTCTCAACAAGGGACAAAAACCAAAAATCCTTTGATATATTCTCAAGAGAATATCTTCTAACCATGAAACCCTAATCCACACAAGAGGGTTCTACACAACCTTGAAACTTGCACCGAAGAGAGGTTGGCACTTCATCCTTAGAAGATGTACTTGCTGAAATTTACAAATGACAAGTCACAAGTGTGTTTCCTCAATGGGTAAATCAAATTTATTTATACTAGACTAGATAGACCAAAAGTGTTGTCTATTGGGACAACAAGGCTGACCTCATTAACTCAGAAAATAATTAATTATTACAATAAACATTAATTATCTTTCACATATGGTGGAGCCAACCTATACCCTTTACATCACAATCAGGGTTATAGGTAAATATTACACTTAGACAATATATCAAGGGATCTCACACATCCACTAGTGCTCAGCCACTAGGGGCATTTCCACTTGTTTTCAGCCACAGGGACATCGTACTCAACAGATCTATATCTCACTGAGTCCACATGAGAATCATCTGAAGTACCATCTCAAGCCTGACTCAACTGAGTCCACAAGACAGGAGACCCACATCATAACAACTCAATTCAGAGGCTGACGCACAAGAATCACATGGGAACCTTCACCCCACGCAGGGGTGCACATCATTTCATCTCAATCCATAGAGGAACAAAACACCCATCTCATGGGCATCCTCACTCCACATAGGGGCACACATCATCTCATCTCATTCCAAAGAGGAACAACACACCCAACTCATGGTCTCTCTCACAGTTTGACTCACTCAGTCTGTGTCCTGGAGGATGTCTCACGAAGATGTAATCATCAAAATTACCTCTCAACTAGGGAGGCATTCTCCACCAAGCCAAGTCTCTCATAGAAGTACTCAAACTTCATCAAGTGGTTTGGTGAAGATATTTGAAATTTCTCATGTGTAGGAAGGTATTACACATGTATTGATTTCCTTTGCACCACGTCTCTTATATAATGATATTTTATCTCAATGTGTTTAAATCTATCCTGAAACATAGGGTTCTCAGAGAGCTTCACACACGTTTGTTTATCACAGTGAATAATGGTAGGATCCATCTCATGATCAAATAAATATGTCAAGAGTGTGCAAAGCCACACTACTTCGTGGATTGCCAATTTCAATGCTATATACTCTTCTTCTATAGTACTCAAGTCCACAAACCTATGTCTCCTACTACACTAGGAAACCATGGTAGACCCCAAGCTAAAACAACAAACATATGTGCTCTTTCGGTCCACTGCACTCCCTGCCCAATCTGTATCGACATATCCCTGTTGTTGGCCCTTGACCAAGTTTTGAGGAACACTTGGTCATATTTGACCGTTTTTGGGACTTCGACAGCCTGTCGAAGGAGGAGCATAAGATGAAGAGAATATCACGGGATCTTGGCCCACTTTTGGGTCCTTTTAGGGTTTGGGGGATAATGTAATGGGAAAGAGATGTCAGCCCATGGATTTAACCATGCTTAGGCCCTTTAGTAATATATAAATAGAAGGCTAGGTGAGGTGAGTAGGAGGACAATATATGTGATTGCTTAGTGCAATATCTATGTGATGTAGGCTAAGTGCCAAGATTTTAATCCGTGTGATCAAGGCTTTGTGCATTTTGTGTAAGACTTGCAGAGTCGAGTGCAAGTCCCTGTGAGAGACTATTGAAGGCTTTGTACTATAACGCAAGGAAGAAGGATCTAGCGAGTTACGCAGATATTCTTTCCTATGTGGAGTAAGGGTTTTTGAGGCTTTGTGTTGTAACTTCTTGACCGAGATAATAAAGAAGAAGAATTTGTGGATGTAGCCCCAGGGTGGGGGTGAACCACGGTAAATCTGTGTGTTGTGCTATGTGCCTCAACCTGATTTGTTTGTCTCTTCCTTTGCTATGTGATTTGATGTGTTTAGATAGATCTATTTATGCTTTGTAATTTTGAGATATAAATGTATGTTAGGTCTAATATGTAATATGCTTATTGCTTGATCTACCAAATCTAATCTATCTTGTTGTGGCTAAGTGATGAATTATCTTAGATCTAAGTACATATTGCAATGCTTTATGCTATCTACGAAGTATCATAAGGGTTGAATATTGATGAATAACCTATGCTAGGTGATTGCTAAGTGTTATAATCACAGATCTATGTCCCAGCTAAGGTTGTGGACACCTGAGTCTTGCAACCACCCCTTCCTCTACCTCGGATGAGACTTCATCTGCTTCACAGGTGTTGCCGAAAGGCCCAGTAGTTAGGGTTTGGTTGGTGCATTGTTGTAACGTTGAACCCTGGGGCTGCCCATGTGCCAATAAATGGTTCTGTTGTCGGGACCTGAAACTGTGATTGTTGGGAACTGAGCAGAAGAAGCTTCGTGCAAATATTTGTCATGAAATTGTGAAAGCTTTGTGCGTGGATCTATGCCCTAGTGCACAGTGATCCACTTGATCTAAAAATCTCTGTGTTGAAGAAGGAAGGACATATCTGAAGGAAAGAAGTTAGATCTACAAGAAAAGGGGTTGATACTGAAGAAAAGAAGTAAGATCTGTAAGCTCCGTGCTCTGATAAAGGTAAGAATAGTTAAAAGGTCTTATATCTGGAAGCTTTGTGCCCTGTAGAAGTAAAATAAGTGAAAATTTATGTTTCTAAAGTATGGATTTAGGCATGCTTGATAGATTTTTCCCTAGCTTGAAAACTAGGGCATTGTTAGATGAAATAAAGTTTGATATGAATAGATCTGATAAGTATAATGATAGATATGTTATACCTATGCATAAAAAGAATTTTTGGACTAACGAATGGATGCATGATCCTAGAAAGAAATTTTTGCAGGCTAGCCATTATGAACCTAGCGTCTAGTACAAGAAAAGTTTGGGATCCTTGAAGAGAAAGAAAGGATTAACTCTTTCTTATAATTACAGAAGACCAGGACATATTGCTAAGGAATTCCTTGGGAGAAACCCTAGTTGCCTCTGTTGTAAGGCTATGGACCATGAAGTACTGGATTGCCCTAGAATGATTTCTAGAATTGAAAAGTTGAATATGGAGCAAGCAAACTCTAAAGGATATCAAGAGACTAAAATTATAGAAGAACCCCAGAAAGAATCAGAGATTATGTTACTGAAAATGAAAGAAACCCTGGATGAACATAAAAATGCCAGTTTATCGGAGATCTTCAAAGAAAGGGAGAAAATCAAAGTAAGAATAGGAGACTTCGACATTGACTGTGCTCTGGATGAGGGAAAAAAGATGAAAATTATGACATAAAGTAATTTGGAAACCCTAGGAAGGCCTGCTATGGTTCCTTCACTAGGAAAATTAGGGTTGTTTAAAGGAAAAATGGTAACCCTATGCGGCAGGATTACCCAGATATCTATGAGTACCCATGGAGCTTCGACAGAGAAAGAATTTAAAGTTATTAAATTTATTGAGGACCATGCCCCATTTCCAACTTTGTTAGGCAAGATCTGGATTGAAAAACACCAGATCCAGAGAAAAGAAGAAAAGGAAGCCCTAGAACAGAAGAAGCAAGAACTCATGGAATTTATGACTAGAAGGATCGCCTACTTGATGGAAGAACAATAGAACAAATATAAGATATTTAACACCAGGGACATGGATGTCGAAGATATAAGAACATTAGAGGAACCGCAGAAGACCAAAATTCCTAATCCATATAATGAAGGAGTATTACCCTTGGATCTGATGAAAGAATCTCAACATCACGAAGTGACTATGTCGAGAGAAGATAAGAATCAGAATGGAAAAAGGATGACCAAGACGTAGCTCATTGGGAAGAAGGCTAGGAAGCTAAGTAAGAAGAGAGACAAGATCGAAAATTTATAGAAGGTTCTAGAGGAAACTTCATAGAAGGAAAAATCATAGGAATTGAGCTTCGCTGAGATACCAGAACAATGACATACAACACTTCGTCGTGGCAAAGCAATATAGTCGTTGGAATGATATACCCGTTCGACCTCTGCCCCGAACAGACAGAAAATCATTAAAGGATGACCACCAAACCATTGGACCATGCCATAATGGATGGATCAATGTTCATGGAAGCTTCATACCCATTGAAAGTAGACTGTTGATGAATTTCCTACTTAGCGCGTCGTGTCATGCCCGAAGAACACTTTTTCCAACTGAAAAACTGAAGCCCACATAACTAGTGATTGTCTACAGTGATCATTGCAAGTAGATTGTTCATCCTAGTGCAGTATTTGAGATTGTTGTGACCCCGATTATCTTTCTCGAGTGCGTATGTCTGATGAGCTCACCACACCTGAGGAATCCATCACAGAGGTCCTTCTCGATTTAATGACTGAGAGAGTCATGTCGGAAAGAATAATGTCCACCGAAGTCCAAACATCATCGATGAGAGGAGTGCAAGCCTCCCTGTCAACTGCTCAAGAAAGACCATCTCGAGCTACCACATAGAGAAGAACTAAGCATAAGGATGACATATCCAAAGTGAAGTTAGTGCCATCCATCCTACCAGCTTACATACCCCCTATGAGCGATGATATTAATAGGGATAGTGTCCCTAAATATTTTGAATACACCCTAGTCACTGCATATATACCGAAAGGAGTACGCACTTACCACACAGATCATGACAAGGTTACAACATTGAAGTTTTGTGACTTCAACCTGGGGGACCATAAATATTACAGCATGCTCACCTCGTATAAGTACTTGACGAGAATTAAGGGAAAGAATTAGAAGCTCATCCATCAACAATGGACGATGAACCTTACACAGTCTACTTTGCTCAACGTTATGAAAATTCTGCACTTCGACAGACACCAAGAGGTGAATGCTTGTGTAAAATTGTTGCTAGCAAGTTACCACAGAGGATACATGTGGTTAGACTATCACATAATTGTTGATCTGGTGCTAATCAATAGGATCACTGGGATTAGCATGCAGGTCCCTGATCCCCATGAGTACTATCCTGGAAAGACCACAGATTGTGCTCTTGCACATAAGATCAAAGAAGCCTATGGAAATATTGATAAAGGAATGGGAGGCTACAAGGTAGCTTCTATTGAAAGTATCATTATGCACCTCGCATGCCAACTGATTACAGGAAAGTTGGTACGTAAGAATCAACCAACACAAGTATCTGGATTTGTAGTTTACCTCACAGGAAAGTGCGCAGAGGAACTATAGATGAACTAGGTGAAGTACCTAGTGAATCAACTAAATATTAACTACAAAGAAGCCCGAGATCAGGCACATGAATTCCATTTTAGTTGGCTCCTGATACTGATCACTTTTGTTGCATGGGAGCTACCATAAGTCTCAACCTTCTCGGACCTTGACCCCTTTGAGCCACTAGCCGCGAAGTTCAGTACATTATGGTACTCGAAAAAAATGAGCAAGAAATGGACATCATGTTGTTTTCCACACATACTATAACCAGTTGAAAGCAATCGTAAAGAGTGAAACTCGCATAACCCTAAACACTTTAACGATATTTTGACCTTTGATAAATTTTAGTGCGGACTGCCACTTTATATACCTAACCCCACACGCTGATGAGCACCAGGAACAGCTTCAGTCCTATTATAAGCTGATAGAAGAAGACCTAGAAGAGATCACCAAGGAATGGTTAGTGGACCTCCTTGTTTTAGCAGACCCCACAAAAATGTTCGACATTAACAGCCCCATAACTGCACAGGATATACCTTGGCCCAGTAAGAAAAAGAAAGCAAAGATGATGAAGAAGACTGAAGAAGTCTAAGATGTTGATAACCTATCTGTAAGGACGGCTTCCATTACACTATATGAAGAAGGTGATGATGAAGAAGGTACATAAACTGAACAATAGAATGCCAAAGTACGACCACCTAGGGATGAATAAGACTCATCGAAGAAAAGGAAGGTCTCACCTTTGAAATATTCCTCCAAAAAGAAACCAAGAACCCCGGTCACAAAGATGCGAACTGCCCTCACATTGGATGATTTTGATTTCATTGTTGTAGTGGTCAATGATGCTTCAAAAGAAATCCTATAGAAGTAGGAAGTGAAGTAGGAACAAATGTATAGCCAAATTGAGATCGCGCTCCAAGGAGTACAACAAACACTCAGGTCTAGTCGAGAAATATCTACTGCACCTCTACCAGAAGGAACAACAGAAGTAGGAGATGAATCAGTTCAACTCTGCAAGATTGTTGATACAGTCAAAGTATGCCTTCGAAATACTCAGGAAGAAAAAGTGCAGGCCACCCAAGCCCTAAAGAAAGCACAGGAGGAAATCATTGAACAACGCCAAGCCATGCAACAAGAGAAGAATTCTCTCAAGGCAAAATTTGAAGAAGACAGAGTGAAGATCCAAAAAGAGAAAGAGCAGTTGCTCGCAAAGAAGATAGGAATTGAAAAGGCAGCCAACAGAGCATTTCACTCTGTGACCAACTTAGAGCAGAAGGTCGAAGAGCCCATAGAGTGCCAAGTGATGAAGTTGGCTGAAGTTATTCAGCAACTTCAACAAAGGGTCATGGAATTAGAGCTTCAGACCATACCACAAAATCTGCAAGAAGTGCACGACCAGTGAGAATTGAATGCTCAGAGTGAAATCGAGAGGATTAAAACACTTCTTGAAGAATGCAAACAACTAAGTAGTAGAAGCATGCAAATATATGAACAATTATCTAAATACCCATAGTTGAAGAAACTGGAGTCCCAACTCCAGGAAGCAAAGTAGCACACAAATACAGTACAGGCGCAGCTCAAGCTCTTATCACCAATCGATAGGATGAAGAGATCCCAGGAACAACGCACTACCCAACAACTCATTCTTACTACATAGAACAAAGTGATGGAAGTAACCCAGAAACTCCAGTCGAGCCAGGACGAAGCCTACCTACTGTTTGAATAAATTGAAGGCCAAGGAACACTACTATAACAAGTTGTTGTTAGAGTCAAGCAACAACTGGATGTACCTATCAGTGAAGCGGTTGGTCAGGAATTTGGTGAGCAAGAAGCAGTACCTCGGAGACAAGTTGAAGAAGCTCAAGCCAAGCTCGAGCTCTTTGAGGAAAATTTACCCAAACCTGAGTAACTCAGGACAAGTCACAAGTGAGTGTTGGGGGCCTGTTGGACCTTGACCAAGTTTTGAGGAACACTTGGTCATATTTGACCATTTTTTGGACTTTGACACCATGTCGAATGAGGAGCGCAAGATGAAGCGAAGATCACGGGATCTCGGCCCACTTTGGTTCCTTTTAGAGTTTTGGGGATAATGTAATGGGAAAGGGATGTAGGCCCGTGGGTTTACCCACGCTTAGGCCCTTTTGTAATATATAAATAGAAGGATAGGCGAGGTGAGTAGGAGGAAAATATATGTTATTGCTTAGTGAAATATCTATGTGATATAGGCTAAGTGCCAAGAGTTGAATCTGTGTGATCAAGGCTTTGTGCATTTTGTGTAAGACTTGCAGAGCTAAGTGCAAGTCCCTGTGAGAGAATGTAGAAGGATTTGTGTTGTAATGCAAGGAAGAAGGATCTAGCGAGCTGTGCAAATCTTATGTCCTGTGCGGAGTAAGGGTTGTTGAGGCTCTGTGTTGTAACTGCTTGACCAAGATAATAAAGAAGAAGACTTTGTGGACATATCCCCAGGGTGGGGGTGAACCATAGTAAATCTGTGTGTTGTGCTCTGTGCCTTGACCTGATGTGTTTGTCTCTTCCTTTTCTAAGTGCTTTGATGTGTTTAGATAGATATATTTATGCTTTGTGATTATGAGATATGAATGTATGTTAGATATAGTATGTAAGATTCTAAGTGCTTGATTTTCTGAATCTAATCTATCTTGTTGTGGCTAAGTGTTGAATTATCTTAGATCTAAGTACATACTGTGATCCTCTGTGCTATTTGTGAAGTATCATAAGGGTTGAATATTGATGAATAATCTATCCTAGGTGATTGCTATGTGTTATAATCATAGATCTGTGTCCCAACTAACGTTGCAGACACCTGAGTCTTGCAACCACCCCTGCCTCTACCTCGGGTGAGACTTCATCTACATTGCAGATCTTACTGAAAGGGCTGGTAGTTAGAGTTTTGTTGGTGCATTGTTGTAGCTTTGAACCCTAGGTATGCCCCTGTGCCAACACCTGCAGACTCAAGTATACATTGAAGGCATATCTTAGGCCTCCAGTGTAAAGTATAAAGTGTTGAAATAACCAAACAAGAGGGGGTCATTAAAATTTTTGGAAACCCTAGGAGGCAGTACAGTTCTGCAAAAGAGAGAGGATGGTTTCTTTAATGCTTGTGTAATGGGTTCTTCAAGACCTATGCTTTGATACCATGTTGAATTTTCACTATTCGAGGCTCAAGTATGAGGTTTATTTCATTTTAGTCGTGTACTTGAACCATAAACAAAAACAACTACACCATTCACAATTGCTACAATAACCAAGATCACAGGAAGAAATGTCATGCACAATAACATAAGAAATATTCTTGGAAAACCCTTCTCAAGAAGGGAGAAAAACCCAACAATCCTTTTCTATATTCTCAATATAAGATCCTCCAACCATAAAACCCTAATGCACACAAGAGGGTTCTCTAAAACCTTGAAACTTGCACCCCAGAGAGGTGCCCACTTCATTCCTAGAAGATGTACTTGCTGAAATTTCATA
This sequence comes from Picea engelmannii, assembly GCA_009831015.1. NCBI lineage: Eukaryota > Viridiplantae > Streptophyta > Pinopsida > Pinales > Pinaceae > Picea > Picea engelmannii. The sequence continues at coordinate 68,623 of ML785940.1, forward strand.
ATGACAAGTGAAAAGTGTGTTTCCTCAATGGGGAAATCACCTTTATTTATACTAGACTGGACAGACCAAAAGTGGTGTATATTGGCAGAACATGGATGACCTCAATAAATCAGAAAATAATTAATTATTCCAATAAACATTAATTATGTTTCACATATGGTGGAGTCGACTTGTACCCTTTACATCAGAATTAGGGTTACAGGTAATTATTACTCTCAGAAAATATAGCAAGGGATCTCACAAATCCACCAGTGCTCAGCCACCAGGGGCACACCCACCTATGCTCAACCATTAGGGGCACGTCCACCTATGCTCATCCATAGGGATGTCCTACTCAATAGATCTATATATTACTATTGGTCTAAAATATTGTCTTATGGTATTTAATTCAACCTTGTGAGGATAAATCCTCCTAGATTTTTAAAGAGGTGGCACTCCTCTATTTATCTCTATATCGCCTCCCTACATCCTTTTATCTCTATATCTTCCTCCCTCACTTTATCTCTCTCTCCCTCCCTCC
>ML785940.1:103406-113492 GCA_009831015.1 Picea engelmannii
TCTCTCTCTCTCTCTCTCTCTCTCTCTCTCTCTCTCTCCTCGTAGGAAGAAGAACATGCATGCGCTCCTACGAAAGAACACACATGTGTGCTTCTTTTCAACAATGAATGTGCATTCCTAAGCATGTGCAATGCTCATGAACATGCATGCATTCTTGAGTACATGCATTCTCTTGCTCAAGAAGCTCAAAAACGCACACACATTCCTAAAAAATCCAAGTTGGAAAATGTGTAGAATTGTTCAGTGTACATTGAGGCTCTACATATAAATTTGTGTGTGCACATATTCCTTCACACCCCATTGCAATTTTTTTATCCATCAACTTATTATGAACACCCTATATTAATTTCATATTATATAATTGAAAAACAACAAAAATTCACATATTCACATAAAAGTACACTCAAATAAAACATACATAAATAAATATATTAAAAGGTAAACATTTTTAAAAATAAATAAGAAAAATAAAAGACAAAGTAAAAATGTTGAAAACATGGCTATGTAATAAGTATAAAACACACAGTAAAGATATAAAAGGTGTAAGAATATACAATTTTAAATTTTAAAAATAGTTTACTAATGTATGGGAAAGATTACGAAACTAATTTGTGTGGAAATACATGAGTACAAACGAATTTAGACCAGATTAATACCCTTTCTCAAAAATAATTATTTATATTAAAAATAATATATACGTTATCTTTTTCTTTACAAAACTCTCATCTTATCAAAAATCTTATCGAGAGTTGTATATATTTATTATACGAGATACATAGACAAGGTACTAAAACAATTTGGATATATTTATTATACGAGATACATAGAGAAGGTACTGAAACAATTTGGTTGTAATGCATGATATTTCATGGTTGTTATGCATGGAAATGCAATTTTTTTTTTATTATTATATTTTAAATGTTAATGTAATTTTTGTCATTCTAGATTGGATTGGGACGAGACATGTATATTTTGGTATAATTGTTTTGTTTATCGAATTTGTTGGTTTGTTTGTTGCTATTTTAGATTGATACACTTTGTTGTTGACCATTGAATTTGTTTCTCCTAAGTGATGTACTATGTGATGGATCACATGAATGTTTGAATTGTTTATTCCTAGGATCAAATTTGTTGTCCCTATTCCTATTCTTCCATATTTTTGTACTTTCATACTTCTGTTTAAACTGAGTGTAACATAACTTAGCATGTCTTATTATTTCATTTGTTTTTTTAGGATTAAGGAACTCAAATTTCGTGCTTGTATGCTTGAAGAAGACAACTCATAAACCATTGAACCTTTTCCTTTTCCTCCATAAGGTAAGGCACATACCTCATCAAATTAACAAACTTGGTAACACATCTTCAATAGTTATTTGTCCTAGATTGAGGTCATAAAATTCCTTGGTTTTTTCGTCCAAATATATTTTTGTTAGTTTCAAGTACTTTTTAAATACTTTCCAATTAATTTCATTACTCATAATTTGGTTCACTATTTTAGTTTATTTTCAACAGATGGAAGACTTACCATTCAATTCGTACATAGCCATCCTAGCTCTCAAGTTTCCTAGACAATTATAGATCTGAAAATATTTTCCCATGTTCAGAAGCCAAGATCTACTCCCTCTTGAGAGTCCCTCTCAAAATTGTGTGGTCACCAGATAATTAATTATTATGCCACTTTTTTTTCTTAGTTTTGAGTGTCTTCTTTTGCAAAGTGTTGTTCTCAGAACTATCCTCACTAAGAACTATCCTCACTACTTCCTGCATTAAAAAATGAGGTTTTGTCACTAAACACTAGGTGTTCTTTACATCTGTAGGATTCGTCATTAGAGAATTCTTTCTTAGCTTTGTTGGAGGTTTGTCTTACATTCTTATTTTGTTTTATTTTCATCATTTTATTGAGTAGGATCTCATTTAACTCTTCCTATTCCTTATTATCTTTTAATAGTTTTTTGTTATCTTCCTTAATATTCTCTAATTTTTCATTTATTCTCTACATAGTTTCCAACGGTCCTAGTGAGTTATCTTGAGGTTGTCCATTATTCAGTTCCACATACATTTGAGGTCCACTTGATGTTGATTTACTAGTTTCTTCAACCATAATGTCTCGTTTTTTGTTTTGTTTATGATATGTGCAAAACATAATTGACGTCGATATTTTCTCTTCAATAAAGTTTTAACAGTTTCTAATACTAGTACGTTTTTAAGCACAAAGTTTATTTTTGCTTTGAGCCCATACATTCACAGTGTTTGAAACTCCACTCTGATACCATTTGTAATGTCTCTTAACACCATATATATGTGTGTGTGTCTGTGTGTGTGTAATAATGTACTTAGCATTAATGTTGATCTTGTCAATTTTAAAATTTATTTCAAGAGGTTGTACTATTCATTAATAAATATCATGTGTTCATCATGACAGATTGTAGATTCTAAATAGTTAATCTCCTAACAACGACTCTTGTTATATTGATGTTCATCATTTCTTGTTGGCAATCTCTCACTATACATATATACTTTACCCTTCACTTCATTGAACTAAAAATGTTTTGACACATTAAAAATTAACGTAATTATCACCATTATTATTTTATAATTCTCCCATTATGAAACTTGTTAACCTGTTGAATACTTCTAGTATATATGCAACTAAATATATTATACTTAACTTATTCCAAAAACCTCCCATAAACCAAATCTTTTCCATACACTTTACCTTACACTTTCCTTACCTTCATAATTCATCATATGATTATAGTTTTCTAATATTTATATAGCTTCAAATATTATAAATTTAATATAAACTTTTGTTATAAAACCATTATACTTCTAATATCATAACCATCCCATATTCATAAAAATTATAGGGATAGAATCCTCACGCGATTCCAATTCTTTGGGTCTCTTTCACTTCCACGAATTAATCCATAGTTCGATTTTTCCACTACATAGGAATTAATACGTCCACTCCACCCTTTTGAAAGATGGGTACGCCAATTGTCCTTAAACATGAAATGGTAATTAACACAACTACTTCTAGTTTGGATTCACTTTCGGATTTGGCGCCTTTAATGTTTACATACCATACTAACAATATTGTACAAGATACCCTTATCTGCTATCAAAACTCATCCATGACTAATATAGTTCAGATTCATTTCGCTCATGTTCAAAAGAGGTTTTGGTTTCATTGTTAATATTTTATATTTTTCTTCTGGAGCTAAGCGTGATGCGTGTTGGTGTATTTTTTTTGTTTCCTGTTTATGAGCATGCTCTTCCTTCTTCCTTTCGTTGGTGGATCAATGCATTAAGATCGTTCTTGTGGGCGTGTATTGTTGTTTAAGGGTTTGGGTAGCACTTTGAGGTCCTATTATTGGGCATGTTGTTTTGTTGATCTTTCTACCATTGGCTTCATGGAGATGTGAGCAGCCTTATTGCGGATTGAGGGAGCAAGGGTGCTTTTGGTGCTTCCATTTATTTTGTTTCTTGTAAAGAGAGGTTTGCATACCACTCTGACCTGGTTTGTATGGCCTTTAGAGATCCTTTGGGGGATTTCTTTCACAACTTGTTCTTGGCAGTTTCTAGGGGTTTTGTCTTGCACATATGGTTTTGTCTTGCACTTATGGTTTGGTACCAGTGTTTATCTTAGTGATTGGTTGCTTTCCTTTGGCGCTTAGGGATGGGATTTGTCTCCTTGATCATATGTTTATTATTTAGATCTATTGTTTTTTTACTGGATTTATGTTGGCTTCTATATGGCCTATTTGGGTCTGGATGAGATTGTTTTTAGAGGGTCATTTTTGTTGCGTCTTTCTTCCTTTAGAAAAAAATAATAACAACAACAAATTATATTAAGTTAAATCACTTTAAAAAATTATATTATCATTTAAATAACAATTATAAATTTTCTTTTATAAAATATACACTACACTTAAAATTATTAAAAATAATAATAATATGAAAATGCAATTGAATAAATGACTTCATCTAACTTTTATAATTACTTTATCAGTGATATTAGTAATTAATATTTAATTATAAAGTGACCTAAAAAAATATATTGCTTAGGTTCATTGTTGTAATATTTTGGAAAAATTTTCTCTTTATTACTAAATAAAAAATGAGCAAATTTATAGTAATGACAATAAATATTGAAAAAACATTCATTATCATCACACAACTTAAATTCTTTTAAAACTTTAAATTACCTTCATTTTAGAAAAACATTATTATCACACAACTTAAACTCTTTTAAAACATCAAATTACTTTCATTCTAAAAAAAACTCTTGGTTATTTAAATTTTAGGTCAATCCAAATCCAATAACTTCAACGTAATAACAACAAATATGAAAAGAACATCCATTATCATCACACAACTTAAATTTTTATATCATATGATTCAATGTCAATGGCAACTGAATATATATATATATATATATATATATATATATATATATATATATATATATTCAAGTTTTAAATAGGATTTTCATATAAATTTTAATTTTAAATAAGATTTTTGTATAAATTTTAATTATATATATATATATATATATATTAATTAGTTTTTTTTTTAATTTTAATTATAAAATATATATTTTTTAATTAATTTTTTTAATTCAATTATAATTGCACATTATCGAAAAGTCCAACTACAAAGTATATGATTGATTTTGTAACTAAAAAGAAGTTGACTTTACTTCCCTCTTGCAAACTTGATTCAATTAATACACATAGCTTCTTTCTAATAATAACACACAACTTGATTAAATTATGACCAAGATTATAATAGTATAAATGCCTAGAAATATAAAGCAAGTGGCAAGTGAAACGTGGTGTGCATGGAGGCACCAACCACAATTGTTTATCTGGTATTCAACGGTTGTAGCTTGAGCTTAAATTCCATGCAAAGAATTTTTTCCATCTCCATTGCTTATCTAGTCCCATAACCATTTCAAGATTGTGATAATGAAGAGGCATATGCAAAGCCAAAACTCGAGATGGTAAAGCAAATAGAGATTGATTCAATGCAATTAAGGATAATAGCATAGTGACAAAAGGCAAGGTAAATAATCAATTAGCAGTTTACAATGTTCACGTATATTCTATTGGTGCTCCCTTTACTATGTGAATGAGGTAGAGGATGATTTTCTTATCAAGTTTTAAAGCTCCATAATTTATGATAAGTCTAAACTTCAAATTTTGAACTTTTGAAAATTTCAATATGAGGCTATAAGCATTTGAAAATAAGTTTATGCTATATTTCTTGTTTCTTTTTGTTTAAATTTCTTATGAGGTTGGTTATGTTTTTGTTGTTGGATAAATTATATGATCCAAGACTATTGATGTTCACTAAGATAATCTCATCTTTATTTCACATAACTATGTAGGAAGTGACTATGGAGTTCACTTATTGTTGTTAGCTTAACGGCCCTGTAATTGTTCCAATTGATCCATATGCCTTTAATATGCACTTGAATATGACCAACATGGGATTTCACCAGTAATGGTTATTTGCTTTCCTACAAATCAGAAAATTATTATTGTCACAATGTAAAACACTGGGTGTATGCAATCTAAATATGTGCTTTATAATATGGTGTTGGTACCCTATCCTTCTATGGCATCCTCTGGTTGGATTTTAAGATTGTGCTAAACTACTCTTCTTTATTCTGTTGTTTGGGCAAATGATTAAAGTAAAGGGGATTTATCGAGTTTAATAATGTCTTGAAAGTTGATTTTTCGCGTTCTTAAGCAAAGAGATGCAGTTATGTTTTAGTGTAGAAGTATAAAAACTGAGTTATGTATATCATGGAAGTCTTGATTTACTTGCTGACATCCCAAATCTGCCACTAATTTACAGGTTTATGATTTTACAAGGTTAATGGAGCTTTGAGTCCAGTACGGATAGTGTTGGTGCTAATTTTTGCATTTGGCTATGAAGTAAACCAGATCAGTCAGGAATATTGGACTTATCAAGGCAGATATATATTATAAACATATCTATCAGACATGAGCACTTTGATATTTTGGTTTATTAATTTAAACTTTATCAATTTGGGCTACAAAAGCAAATTTATTTCAATTTTGTAAGGAGGCTTTGAACTAGGATTATTACTTGATAGTGTCCTCCAAGGGGGTTCATCTTACTATTGTGTTTTTGAGAGATAAAAAAAGAGCACAATGAGTAAGCTCAAGATAGTAGTGGAGGTTATTAGTGCCCACAATTTGATGCCTAAGGATATGAAGGGTTCATCAAGTGCTTATATTGAGGTTGAATTTTCCCACCAGAGGTTTCACATTGTTACTAAAGACAAGGATCTAAGTCCAGTATGGAATGAAAAGTTCTCATTCACTCTCCCAAATCCTTCTAATTTTTCCTATGACACAATAGATGTAAATGTATACCATGAGGATAAATTAGCTCACACTAGGAACTTCATGGGAAGAGTCAAGATTTATGGAAGTAGCATTGTTAGAGAGGGAGAAGCAGTTGTGCAACATTTTCCACTGGAAAAGAGGGTCGTTTTCTCGCACATCAAGGGAGATGTTTCCTTGAAGGTTTACTACGTGGAAGAGAATGGACTCGGAGGGAATCCTTTTAAAGATGAAAAGTAAAACAAGGAGATATCATCTCCACTGAAGACAGAAACAATGCAGTATCAACACCTACAGGAGACTACACAACAGAGTGCTAAAGTTGTATAGGAGAAAAATCTTGAACTAAAAGTAGTGCATATGCATAATACACCTTCTCAGCCAATAGATTACATTTTGAAGGAGACCAATACTCAATTAGGTGTTGTCGGGGTGCACAGAGACAAGTTGAATAACACTTATGATTTGGTTGAATGGATGCAATACCTATATGTTCATGTTGTAAAATCTAGAGACCTGCCAACGATGGACATCACTGGGAGCTGTGATCCTTATGTTGAGTTTAAACTTGGAAACTACAAGGGAAATACGAAACACTTTGAGAAGGAAACAAATCCAGAATGGAATCAAGTATCTGCATTTTCCAAGGAGAGAACCGATGCATCGTTTATGGATAAGGATAAGGATTTAATCAAGGATGACCTCATTGGACATGTGATGTTTGATATCCATGAGATCCCCACAAGAGTGCCTCCTAAGAGTCCATTGGCACCTTCGTGGTATAGGTTGGAAGGAAAGGTCATAGGCTCAAAGGTGAAAGGTGAGCTTATGCTTGCAGTGTGGATGGGAACTCAAGCAGATGAAGCCTTTCTGAAAGCATGGCACTCTGATGTTGTTGCAGTACATATTGATCGGGTTGATAGCCTTCTATACAAGGTGTACCTTTCTCCAAAACTATGGTATGTTAGAGTCAATATGATTGAGGCTCAGGATTTGCAGCCGAGTGATAAAGGAAGGTTTCTTGAGGTCTGTGTGAAAGTAATTTCTCCAAATCTCCGCAAGTTAGAGTAAGTAACCAAGATTCATATTTTTGAGTTCGCATTAAGAAAATTGATATTATTTGTCTACTCCATTTTATTTTATTCATAGAGGTGTATTTGCAACAAAAGAAATTCAGTTAAGATATCTTACATTACACAGATTCTTGTTCAATATAGAAATTGCATCTTAAAAGTATTGGTTTTTCTTATCATTTGTTAATGTTTCTTATTTGAAGTCTTTGGTTGATGGAACTATATAATACAAGCCATGATACAAACTAGATTTCTCATCCTTTACTTGTCTACACTATTTGAATTGACAAAAGCAGGTAGTGGGATCATAAAATACTGCAAATTAAAAACCCACGTCCACATCATAAAATAACAAACCATACAATCATTAATATGATTATTTCACTATATTTTACGTCTTCCTCTCGCAGTACGAGTTGGGATCGCCATATATGTTGTTGTAGTGGCTCATTTCTTACAAACATGTAGAGATTAATAAAACCCTAAGCACCCAACAGTTGGGATAGCCATATTTGCTAGCGGCTCATTGCTTGCAAACTTGTATAGATTAGTAAAACCCTAAACACCCAACAACAACCCAGACTATATGTTGTAATTGATAAATGTTGGATGGGACGAAAACACCAATTTAAATCTCCGATATCCATTTCAGATAGACCCATTTCTCTCATAAACACAAAATTGCAATGAAGATTACATTTACAAACATAGTTCCAGCAAGTTAGCAATAAATGAAGAAATGGATTAATATACAGACATAATTCCTTGCAAGTTTCATTGCACTTGCACCCAATTTCATTGTTTTTTGAAGGTTTGGACATGGGTTATGAGCATTTAGTGGGATATATGATGCATGTGTCACAGTCCCGACGTGGGTAAGAACCCATATCTGATCTGCATGAATACATATTTGTCTTTGACACTTATATCCGAGGGATGGGAACATAGCTCTTACACCCTATTATGAGTCATGGCAACTAGCGTTAGAACGAGAAATTGATATCTTCAAACCTTTCCAAATGCTCCAAAGAATTCCTCGATTCGAGGATATAGAAAGCTGCAATGGCATTTAGTGAAAATTACAGTTCGATTCGAGGATCTAGAAAGTTGTAATGGCATTTAGTGAAATTTACAGTTTTAATAAATAAGATGTACCAAGAATTGAATTTACTATATTAAAAAATAAATTAATTGCATTTCTTTAAAGTACAGGGACAAATTACAGTCTCAAATCTTATCAATCATAGTTTCAAAGTACATGGGATGGGATACGAGATTCTTAGAAATGTGTTCTGGGCAACGTCCTCTGCCTACACACTAATTACCACAAACCTGTCAAAAATTGTGATAAGATAAGCGAAGATATTAAGCTTTTATTAATTTTTTTATTTTTTTATTAATTTTTTAAAAAGAAATGTCACATCTAGATAGGGGTATTTAGTCACATTCACCTTTGTGACCAATCACAAAATTGAATCTGAAATTAAAAAATATATATAAAAAAAAATGAAATTTGAAAAAATTCATTGTAATAACAAAAATTTTAAAAACTTTATGAAACTTTGTGGAATTTGTTTTTAACACAATGTAGTCAACTATGTTTGAGTGTGAATCGATCACTATAATCCCTGTTGTGGAAGGGATTAATAACTATGTATTTAAATTTATTTAAGGTATTTTTACTAAATACTAGGGTTTACATTTATTTAAGGTATTTTTATAAATACTAGTGGGTTTAAAAACTTCTTTCTTGTTAGAAAAATCTCTTTTCTTATATATAATAAAATGATTTACTAGAGCAATAACATCTTCAAAGAAAACCCGTTTATATCTAGTTCATAATTTACAACAAGATTCAAAAATTTAAATACAATTAGTATAGTTATATCTCTAGTTTTAACTTGGTATAAAATTCTTCTTTATGTCCTACAATATCAAAATGCATATTTTTTTCTTCTAAAGTTTTTGTTTGTATTCAAGTAATTGTATTTCCAGTTTTAACTTGGTATAAAATTCTTCTTTATGTCCTACAATATCAAAATGCATATTTTTTTCTTCTAAAGTTTTTGTTTGTATTCAAGTAAGTGTATTTCCATACAGTTCTCTTGCAAATAATAAAATAAATGTGTGTCTCCTTTTTGGTTCTCTCATGAATAAATATCTTTTGATAAATATAATAAACCATTTCCAAGACTTCATTAGTGTACTGTAATATCTATCTACTAAGTTCTCTACATAACATTTTTATAGAATTAATTAATTACTAACATCAAATAAAATAAATTAAAATAGATCCATCTCTATTTTATATATTATTGTAGAAATTATTATTCAACAAAAAGATAGATAGTATAAGATATGTAAGTCCGCTCAAAACTAGGGACAAAATGAGGAGAGAATCACATTCCTCCGAATGTTAGATCAAAGAAGACAAGTTACTTTCTCTTGTCACCCCCAAGCCTAATTATTCATTCCATAGGGACTGGAAATTTTAATAACATTGCCTAGGTTAATTTCCAAACTTGACTCTTTCTTAGCACCATCAAGTTCAATTCCTGCAAGTACTCAACGACATCCTACCACCTCTATATTTGTCTCTCCTCTTGTGTTACCAAAAATATTAATATCTTTCC
>ML785940.1:174738-190399 GCA_009831015.1 Picea engelmannii
TAGGTGGTGCAACCGTGTTCTCCATAAGGTACCATAAGTCTGATATTTCCAAGAGGTTTTGTAATCTCAACTTCAAAGGAACATAGTTGGAGGCTCATTCCAACAAGTGATTCTCTCGCATCCTACGAGTTTCCATTATTGTATTTTTTTTAACAAGCTACAATCAACGTTCATTGGATTAAATAAGGCCTTTTACCCAACAACCCTTCTTAGGTCCACCTGTTCATAATTGGAACAATTCTATTTTGATTAGTAAATATTGGACATACTGCTCACTAAAATCCTTCGAAGACAATGTGTCTCTCTATATATACAAAATCTACATGATTTCATAAATTGTTCTTTTATACCACGTTAAAATTCTTTAGCACATGATAACAGTGTTAGTCTGATTTCTAACCTACCTACTTAGGAAAACAAAAAATTGAAATCTCTATCAAAATTGTGATCTTAACTTTACTAGTAACTAAAACACATCAAGATGAAGAAAGTAGCAGTGAGTACACAAATATGAAACTTGAATCACATTATTTTTTGTTACTCTTGAAAAAAAGAATTACATTGAAAGCTTCAAACTCTACGTTTCGCCCACTTCTTTCTAATTTGAAAAACTTAATGAGTAAAACCTATACCTCTTCCCTCTCCTTTATAGAACAGGATGTATAATGAATGTGGACATATTCACAATAGTTCCTTAACTAGAATAACCCTAAATTCTAGATATATTCTTAGCCTTACGATTAGCAACCTCAAACAACATGAAGGAACTACTCCTACAAAGGTGTGCAACCTCAACCAACATGAAGGAACTACTCCTACAAAGGTGTGCTCAACTCCATGCCATACAAGAAACATAAACACCCTCGATGTCGCAAGACCTCCAAGCCATCCTTTCTAAACATCAAATGGTATTTTCCACATCCCAGGGACTCCCTCCTTCACATGGTGTTCATGATCATTCCATTCCCCTTGTACCCGAAACCCTTCCTCCCAATATCTGTTCGTATCGTCACCCATTTTCCCAAAAAAATGAAATTGAGAAAATGGTCGAGGAACTCCTTAATGTAGGCGTTATCCGCCCTAGTACGAGCCCCTACTCTTCTACTGTGGTCATGGTCCTAAAGAAAGAAGGTTCTTAGCGAATGTGTTATGACTTCTGTGCCCTCAACAAACTTACCATTAAAGAAAAATTTCCCATTCCTGTCATTGATGACCTCCTGGATGAACTGAGTGGCACCCAATTCTTCACTAAACTTGATCTTTGTTCGGGCTACCACTAGATATGTATGAAAGAGGCAGACATTCCCAAGACTTCCTTTAGAACTCATGATGGCCATTATGATTTTTTGGTCATGCCCTTTGGCCTGTGCAATGCCCCCTCCACTTTTCAAAGCCTCATGAATCATGTCTTTCATTCTTTTCTCCGTCATTTTTTCTTAGTTTTCTTTGATGATATCCTCATCTATAGTAAGACCTGGATAGAACATATTGCTCATGTGGATCGAGTTCTCCATCTACTCTCTCAACACCCAATTTTCCTGAAACAGTCTAAATGTTCTTTTGGCACCTCAAAAGTAGAGTACTTGGGTCATCTGGTTGGAAAAGATGGCATCAGGGTGGATCCTAAAAAGATTGAAGCTATGCAAGACTGGCCTCACCCAAATACTCTCAAAAGCTTGCATGGATTTATGGGCTTAACAGGTTATTATCGCAAGTTTGTTAAGAATTACGGAAAGATTGCAGCACCTCTCACTACTCTCCTAAAAAATAACTCTTTCACTTGGACTCCATCTATTGCTCAAGATTTTCAAACCTTGAAGATGGCCATGTGCACCACTCCAATCCTGGCCCTCCCTGATTTCACAAAGACCTTTGTTTTGGAATTTGATTCTTCAGGGAAAGGAATTGGTGTTGTCCTTATGCAAGAGGGTCGGCCTTTGGCCTTTACCAACAAGCAACTATCTGAAAGAAATATGGGAAAATCTATCTATGAAAAGGAAATGTTGGCTATTATGCATGTCTTTGATTTGTGGTGCCCTTATCTATTGGGGAAACGCTTCCAAATTAAGATAGACCATCAAAGCCTCAAGTATTTTTTGGAACAACACATTTCCTCCCCGAAGCAACAAAAATGGGTGACTAAGCTATTTGGTTATGATTATGAGATCATTTACAAGAAAGGTAAAGAAAATGTGGTTACGGATGCACTTTCCTACAAATATGAATATGAAGGATCCCTTTTTTCTCTTTCCTTCATTGTACCAGATTGGCTCCAAGCTATTTGCCAGGAATGGCTACAAGATCCCAAAAGTTTGCAGTTGATCCAACAATTGCAGTCTAGTGCTCTAGCTCCCCCATGGTACTCTTGGCTCCATGATAAGCTTCAATACAAAGGTCGTTTGTATTTAATTAAACAATCAAAGATTAAGTCCATGGTACTTTTCGATCTTCATGCTACACCGACAGCGGGGCACTCAGGGTTCACCAAAACCTATGAGAGGGTCAAACGTTCTTTTTTTCTGGGATGGTATGAAACAGGACATTCGTACTTTTGTCGCCGAATGTGATGTGTGTCAATGCAACAAGGGAGAAATAGTCAAATATCTGGGCATACTACAACCGTTCCCGATTCCACCTGCTATTTGAAAGGACATCTCTATGGATTTTATTACAAGCTTACCCAAATCGGAAAATAAAGCAGTCATCATGGTGGTTGTTGATAACCTTTCCAAGTATGCTCATTTTTTCACTCTTCAACACCCATTTATAGCATCCATGGTGGCTCAAATTTTCATGGATCATGTTTTCAAGCTTCATGGCATGCCACACTCTATTGTTTCTGATCACGACCCAACTTTCACAAGAAATTTTTGGCAACAAATGTTCAAGCTACAATGCACCCAATTGCATCTTAGTACATCTTATCATCCCGAGATTTATGGTCAAACAAAAGTTGTCAACAAGTGTTTGGAAACATATTTGAGGTGTTTTGCCTCGGAAAAGAAAAATCAATGGGCTCAATGGTTACCCCTAGTTGAATGGTGGTACAACACTTCATACCATACATCTACATGCATGACTCCTTTTCAAGCAGTATATGGATAGAAGCCACCTTTATTTCTCTCATACTTACCTGGTGTCTCGAAGGTCCAGGCGGTTGACCAAACACTTACAGTTCGAAAGTCTATTCTCCATACCCTCAAAGATAATTTGGTCATGACACAAAATCTCATGAAGAAAAAAGAAGATCAAGGTCGCTTTGAACGCCAATTTGAAGAAGGGTATCAAGTGCTTCTTCACCTACAACCTTACAAAAATAATTCCCTCAAGGCCAAGCAGTGTCATAAGATAGCGCCCAAATTTTATGGTCCTTATACAATTCTCAAGCGTGTGGGACAGGTGTCCTATCAGTTAGATTTTCCCAATCATTCGAAGCTACATCCTGTTTTTCATGTTTTCTGCTTAAAGAAGGTGATCGGAACTAAGCGCCAAATTCAAACAAACCTTCCTGAGTTAGCCGAAGAAGGATCCATTTGGCTACAACCACAAGCATTTTTGGACCAGGGTGAGCATCGCCTGCATCAGAGAACCATCAAGGAAGTGTCAATCTAGTGGAAAGATACAACTCTAATAGATGCCACTTGGGAACCAGCTACCATTCTACAACAATTTTCACATCTCAAGCCTTGAGGATAAGATTGCTTTTAAGGGGGAGGACATATTAGGGTCCCAACCGGCACATAGGTAGAATAATATATTTGGATGTAATAAAGGTCAATATTAATAAGGCCTTGCAATAAAATAGAATAATTCGGATGTAAGAAGACCTAATAGAATTTTTCGCTTCTAGAAGGATCTTCCTCTAGATGCTTCTTTTGATAGACATATTTAGTATAAATAGGAGTCGAGGGTATGAGAACCCTAGATTGGATATTATTGTAAAATATCTCTGCTCAACTAGAGGTTGCTCCCTCGAAGAGGCCCATGAAAATTGCTTTCAGAATCAAAGTGCTATTTTTGTTGTTATCTTATATCATTTCAGTGCTATTTTGGTGATTTTTCTGGTTATATTGCTGTTAAATTTTCACTATGCTAGGCTCAAGCATGAGGTTTACTTAATTTTAGTAATTTACTTGAAACATAAACAAATCCATCTACACCATTCACAATTTCTACAATAACCAAGGTCAAAAGAAGAAATACCATGCACAAGAACACAAGAAATATCCTAGGAAAACCCTTCTCAACAGGGGATAAAACCCAACAATCCTTTGCTATATTCTCAAGAGAATATCCTCCAAAAATTAAACCCTAATGCACACAAGAGGGTGCTATACAACCTTCAAAATTGTGCCCAAGAGAGGTGTGCACTTCAGCCCTAAAAGATTCACTTGTTGAATTTTAAAAATGACAAGTGACTTCTGTGTTTCCTCAATGTGGAAATCACCTTTATTTATACTAGACTCAACAAACAAAAAATGGTGTCTATAGGCACAACAGGGTCAACCACAATAACTCAGAAAATAATTAATTATTACAATAAACATTAATTATCTTTCACACATGGTGGAGTAGACCTGTACCCTTTACATAACAATTAGGGTTATAGGTAAATCTTACTCTCAGACAATATAGCAAGGGATCTCACACATCCACTAGTGCTCAGCCACTAGGGGCCTGCCCAACTGTTCTTAGTCACAAGGATTCCCTAATCAAGAGATCTCTATCTTACTGAGTCCACATGTGAATCATATGGAGTATCATCTCAAGCCTGAATCAACTGAGTCCACAAGGTAGTAGACCACATGTCATAACAACTCAGTCCAGAGTCTGATGTACACCCATCACATGGGCACCTTCACCCATCACAGGGCTACACATAGTTTCATCTCAATACAAAGAGGTATGAAACACCTAACTCATGGGGATCCTCACCCCACACAGGGGCACATATCGTCTCATCTCAGTCCAGAGAGGAACAACACACCCATCTCAGGGGTACACCCAACTCATGGGCTCTCTCGCAGGCTGAATCACTCATTCTGTGTCCTGGAGGCTGAGGCATTCTCCACGAGGCCAAGTCTCTCACGAAAGTACTCATACTTCGTCTTGGCAAGCGGTTTGGTGAATATGTCTACAATTTTCTCATGTGTAGGAAGGTACTACATGTGTATTTCTCTCCTCTACACCATGTCTCTGATATAATGATATTTTATCTCAATCTGTTTCGATCTATCATGAAACAAAGGATTGTCAAAGAGATTCACACAGCTCTGGTTATCACAATGAATAATGGTAGGATCCATCTCATGATAAAATAAATCTCTCATGATATTGTGAAGCCACACTGCTTCGCGGACTCCCACACTCAATGATATATACTATGTTTTTGCGATAATCAAGCCCACAGAGCTATGTTTCCTACAATAGCAAGAAACTATTAGCATTGGAAGTCACCTATGGATTGCAGAAAAGGTAAGCCCAAGGCCCATCAAATTGTATGTCACAATGAATAAATTTAAGGGTGGTCTAATGGACACAGTCTCAAGATTATGTCACTTTAACTCAGAAAACTGGGTTAGCATGCATAGACAAGTGAGGTATCAATCTAACTTAAGCCGGTAAGTTTTTATAGTGGTGAGTAGGCAGAAGAAACATGAGAGAAGCATGAAATTTTTCTCTGAAAATACGGTCTTCTAGCATCCCGTGGAGGAAAAGTCTTAGATACAAGATCCTCTTGGATCTGAAAACTTTGAGAAACTGAAAACGTTGCAACAACATATATAGTCAAACCTAAACTATACTATAGTCACAACATTCAACTGGATCATCCATGCTCACGATTTTAGAGTCAGAAGCAAAGAAATGAAATGAGAAGCTGACTTTCATTAAACAAGAAGTCTTAGATACATCACATAACCAGAGAACTAGAGGCTTTACTAAAACTTTACAATCAGGAGCTCAATTCAACCATCGACACTAAAAAAATGGAAAATATGCCTACAAATACTTAGATATGGCTCCTCGTGCTGAAGGCACGATCATGTCAAGAGTTTAAAGCTTTGTGTTGGTGAGTTCCTCTGTCAGGATGTGCATGCAGACGTTGGTCAAACTACCCATGCAGTCTTCTGGCAGATGCGATCTCTGTCAGACTGGACTAGCAATATTCTTCCATGATTTATCCCTCTCTGGCATTCTATTTATGGAAGGAGGCAATGTCTCACCCACCATCCTTGTTTTCATTAAATACTTCCTCCGGATCAGAGAGTCCCAAGTCAACTCTTCATCTAA
This sequence comes from Picea engelmannii, assembly GCA_009831015.1. Lineage (NCBI taxonomy): Eukaryota > Viridiplantae > Streptophyta > Pinopsida > Pinales > Pinaceae > Picea > Picea engelmannii. The sequence goes on from ML785940.1 coordinate 181,030, forward strand.
ATAACATGGCGGTATTCCCTTGTCTATTTGTTGCTTCATTGAACTGCTACACAGGGACCCATACAACGGATGTGGACGAGGATTTGGTGGGGACGATAGCACCATCAACATGGAGGTGATACGAGAGGCGCCCATGCAGACAAACGTGGTGGATGAAAGGTGACCAGGAAAGTACAGGTGGCAAAAAACGTGGGTGTTGCACTGGGATAGGAAAGCGATGAAGTGGAACAAGGTGATGATGTGGGGGCATAGGAAAGGCTATGGTAGTAGATGGGATGGGGACCATCTACCTAGAAGAAGGTGAGTGGTAGAACACCTGGAAGGAGATGATAGGCATGAGTGAGAAGGGGACATGGTCTGAAGGTGAGTGGAGGACAAGTGTACCATAATGAGACGAGGAGGGAGAGCGGCCGATGTGATGGGAAAAGGTGAGAGATGGAGTGGGAGACAGATGTTAGCGGGAGGTGGGAGTGGTAAGAGGAGGTGGTAAGCGGTCTTCCCGGATGGGCTAGGAAATGGTAAGAGGTTTTAGGCAAGGGGGGGGGTCTCCGAGTTAAGGAGAGGGCAACACGTTAGTGGGGGGGCCTCATTTTAAAACCACCAACTCGGACACCCCCCGATTAGAGGAAAAATGTCAGGGGGGGTCCAATATGGATCCTACGCCCAGATCTATGTGTCGCTTAGCGTGACATGCTTGCACACTCAAAACTTAGGATAAGTGGGTTTTTAACCCATTTCTTGCCATTTTTTCACCAAAGGGATCCATTTATTAGGAAACCTCNATTAGGCTCCATGGGGGATGGCTTGCTCCCTGTGAGATGCCAATAAATCTTATGCAGGTTCAGTGCCTTGTTGTTGGGTTATGGAGTCACTTATAAAACTAAAAACAAAATAAAAACAATATTTACAAATACATGGGAGCCACTTATGGCTCAAATAAAGAACTTCTTCATAAAATGCCCATTTATAGGGCCACCAAAAACTTCACTACCCTCTAAATTCTGTAACCTGTAGGTATTATTCAAAATTATCTCAGATACTTTGAAGGGCCCAATCGAGAGGGCTTCAAATTTACCATGCTTTCCCTTGTCTTGTCTGGGTGCATCCCATTTAAGTACTAGATCTCCCTACTGGAAATCTTCTTTTCTCACCTTTCTGTCAAAGGATTGATTGATCCTCTACTGATGGTCGTGAGCTTTTCCCATCACCTATTCTCTAATCTGATGGGCTTCTACTAGTTGATGAATTCTTCTGATCATATTGTCAGGCTCTCCTTGATAATTCTGAAATAATTTCGCTACAGGTACGGCCAACTGAGAAGGAAAAACTCCTTATGTCCCATATACAAGTTGGAAAAGGGAGATTCCTAGGGGCCTCTTGGTTGTCACTCGATCATCCCACAAAGAAAATTTCATCTTTGAATCCCAGGCCTTCTTATTGTCCTCTAACGGTCTTTTAATAATTTTAATGAGGCTCTTGTTAGAGGATTATGCTAGTCCATTACCTTGGGGGTAGTAGGGGGTGGAGTAGATTAGTGAAATTCTGAACTGTTCACATAATTTAATCAATGGTTCAAACTTGAAGGATGCATTGTTATCAACAATGATTCTGTTTGGACAACCAAACCTTGCCATAATATCTTCAAGAAATCCAATGACTACTTTGTGAGAAGCGCTCCTGGTGGGGATGGCTTCTATCCACTTGGTGAAATAATATGTTGTAGTTAAAATCCACCAGTGCTAACCACTTGAAGTAGGGTGAATTCCCTAATAAAGTCTAGGCCCCACTGTTGAAAGGGTCCTGAAGCCACGACAGGATTCAATGGCAGAGACTTGAGTTGTTTCTTTCCTGAGAATTTCTGACATTTGATACAAGCTCTGACTTTACCATATACATCAGTGAACAGAGTAGGCCAGAAATACCCAGCCCTAAGAAATTTATAGTCCATGGTCCTCCAAAATTGATGTCCTCCACATAGGCTATCATGGAATTCAAACATAATTTTTCAAGCCTCCTGTGAATCCAGACATTTTAAAAGAACTCCTAGAGGCTCTTTCCAATAGAAGACATGGTCAATAAGGAAATATCTGATTGCTTTGATCTTTAAATATATTTCTTTTCTCTTCCCCATTCCATATAGAGGTCATAGCTCTTGCAGAAAATATACAATGTCTTTGTACCAAGTACATGATACCAATGAGGGGTTGTCCTGAGAACTTTTATTAGACAAATCAGCCTGCTGATCAACTCAGCAAGTGTTGTTGAAGGTAACCCCCAAAGCCTCACAATTAGATTCAACCAACAGTTTGGCTAAACCTAGGCCTTTAATTAGCTTGGTTGTATTTATCTCTAGGTCAAACTCAAGGATTTTGGAAATCCACTTGCTCCGTCTCCATCTATGTCAGGCTGAATTAGGATGTCCTTCATGTAAGTTGAAGGAACATATGCAATGATATTCGAATGCAAGACATAGACTCTGAAATATTTGAGAGATTTCACCAGGGCATAGGCCTACTTCTCCATGATGTCATATTTTACCTCTGCATCTCTTAATGCCCTAGTGAAAAATGAAATAGGTTGCTCCGGCCCTTCAACATTTTTCTATAGTAAAACAATTGTCACTGTATCGAAAGAAGCAAAAGAAAAAATTAGAAAATCCTTGGAATAATCAAGACTGACAAGCACATGTGCCTCATTCAATGCCTTCTTGATATGGCTGAAGGATTCTCGGGACTCAGCAATCCATTTTACTTCGTTCCCCTTCCTGAGCATGACTATGATATCCTTCACCAGTTCAGGAAAATTGGAAACAAACCTCCTCAAGAAATTAATCTTGCCCAGGGAATTTTGAACCTCTTTTTTGGATCTGGGAATCGATAAGGTTTGGATTGCTTCCACCCAGCTGGGATCAATCCTGACCCCTTGAGATAATACTATATGTCCCAACAATTTTTCTTCTTGAATGGCAAATAAAGAATTCTTGGGATTTAGGGAGAGACCAAACCTTCTTCATTTTGAGAAGACCTTCCTTAGATGTTGACAATGTTCTCTATCAGACTTGGAGAAGACTGGTATGTCATCTAGTTAGATGACCACAAATTTACCTATTTCTCCAATGAAGGTGATGTCCATGGCTCACTGAAAGGTTGCTTCCGCATTCATCAATCCAAAGGGAATTTTGGCATACATGAATGTGACCCAAGGAGTGGTGAAGGTTTTCTTCTCTCTGTCTTCAGAAAGGACATATATTTGATTGTAGCCAGAAAACACATCAATCATGAAAATCCTGGATGAACATGTTACCCTTTGCAATATGTGTTCCATATTTGGCAGTGGGTAATTTTCCTTCTTAGAGATCCTGTTCAGATTTATGAAATCGACACAGAGTCTAATTTCTCCACTCTTATTTCTCACTGGGACCAGGTTGGCTACCCATTCAGAATATCTCAAAGGGACAATGATTTGGGCATCCAACAGCTTCTTTACCTCCTTCTCCATAACAGGAAGCAACATAGGATTTATCTGTCTTAATTTTTTCCTAAATCGTTTGGCTTCTTCCTTCAGTGGGATATTGTGCTCAATAATGTTTTTGTCATATGTTTTGAGGTCTTCATAGATCCAAGAAAACACATCAGCAAATTCCTTTAATAGGTAAGTATACTTGGCCCTCTGCTCTCTTGACATGAAGCTTGACAATTTGACAAATTGTTGGTAGTTTCAAACTCTAGTTTGTATGCTAGAGATATGGTTTCCTGAGCAGGGGAAATAAAGACCACCCCAGCACCAACAACATATCTAGAATAAGATCCATCAAAGAACATTCTCCACATGGAGGTAATTAGAGGATAATCTTCACAGAGGGTGAGAGACTAATTTATGATTTTAAGGGGGGACTCATGAGCATCAGTGAGTTGTAACAGGCTAGATCTGAAATTAGTGTCAAGGGAAAATACAGGATGATTGGTGGGGTCTACCTCATCACTGAAAATGTAGGCTAGTTGAGCCTCTCTGTACAGTCTTCTATGTTCCCCCCCAAACACACGAATAGTATCATATGTGAGGTCCATCTGCAAGGTTCACCCCAGCCTTTTTATCTAAGATATTGACAATAGCATGCCGAACTTGGGGGGAACATCAACCACCATGATATCCATGACCATACTTTTCATGGGCAATTGGAAAAAGGTCACAACTAGATCTTTGATGACCCCAAGACATTGCACTCTCCTTGAATCAAAAAAATACAAGTCATGGTATGCTTTTGTGATTTCTAGTCCTAGTTATTCCATGACAGTTTTGGGCACGAGATTATTAGAGGCTCCAAAGTCCATTAGACAATTATGCAACACCTTATCATGTATGTTCAGTGATGTATATAAGGGAGGGGATGAATCATATCTATCTTATACCATAGGGCCTAGGATGACTGCAAGATTTTCATCTTGCAAATTTATTGAGTCTAAGGGGTGATTTGAGGGTTCAAGCAACAACATATTAGATAGGGATATCTTAAAATCTTCATGCTTGACTAACTCTGAAAGGGGAACAATAATCCTAATCTTATGAATTTCATGCTCAAAGTTAAAATAGGAGAGAGGCTTCAAAATCTCTTTTACCTCTGGGGTAAGACCTTTGGCTGCTGGTGGGGGGCTCTATGATTTTCTCTCCTTTATGTTTCTTGCTACATCATTTTCAAGATTTTCTTCTCTTGTAGGTTTCTTGGGAACATCGGGATTTTCTCCTATATCTTTGGACATGAGGTTGTATCTATTTGAGTTGCTCCTAGATTTATCCCCCTTGCTCAACTCATTTAATTGAATTCCCATGAGAGACTCCTTGTATGTTTATGGATTTTTTGATCATCCATGTCTTTGTTCTAAGGCTCTCTCTGCATTATCTGAGGAGTATTGTTATTTGGCCTTCTGAATTTTCCAATGTTATCAACATTTTGGGGATTTTTGTATGTCTTCTTTCCTTCCAATTCCAACCTTTCCATTCTAGCTAAAATTGATTTTAGTAACTTGGTTACTTCGTCCATTTGAGTTGGGGGNAGGTTGAGGCTTCATATCTTCACCTCCCTCTATATTTATCATCCTTATTTATAAGTCGGTCGACTGCCAATATGTTAGACTCTACTTCTAGGGTTTCATCTTGCATGTGAGTCAGGGAGGTAGCTCTTCTTTGTCTTAACAGGAGGCAAAAATTAGGGTCAAAAGCACTAGCATAGGTGATTTTGGCAAAGGCTTCTGTAGGCTTTATCTCAGTAGGGATTTTATTGTACATTTTGTTGAATCTTTTGGAGAAGTCAGAGACAGAATCTCCCTCTTTTCTCTTTAGGGACCCGAACTCAGTGATATAGTACATGAAGTCCTTTCTATCTCCCCATTGTCTCGAGAAGAAATAATATAAGGCCTCAATCCCATCAATGGATCCAGGGTTCAGAGCTCTTAACCACTTCCTGGCTTCTCCATCAATACTGTGCACAAAATTCCTCATCCATACATCTTCATCTACTATGACATAGGTATCATCATAACTATAGAAGGCTGCAAGGTGCTCCTCTCCAATAATATCTCCCTCCCCCATGAACTTAGGCAGCTTCTTAAGGTAGCCACCTGCTCGAAGGGCATTAAGAGGATGAGGCAGAATGAGAGGGGCATATATGGCAGCTACTATAGAGTCCATTATGTTTCTAGGGGATTAGCACCTGCCACAGGGATATGAGGTTGAGGAGAACTAGGAGGAGAATGTGCTAAAACAGGGGAGATTGAAACTGAGCTTACGAGAGGAAAGAGAAACAATTGAGGATTTCAAGAAAAGGCTACTGAGCTTAGGGGAATATAGGTTTCCCTTTCTGTGAAATCAATAAATCTAACAGGAGGAGGAGTGGTAAAGCCTGGGGTAGGAAAATCTTCTAAGGTTCTGGGTCTAAACCAAGGTATAATTTCAGGGGAGAGTGGAGTGACAAGGCTTTCTCCCTCCAATCCCAGACCAGGAGGAGAGAACTCAACAGGAACACTCCCAAAATTTAAATTTCGGGAAAATCCAACAGAAGGTATAACAGAAGGCTGAAAAGCCGAAATTGAAGTTCCTATAGGAAAATGAAAATCATCAAAAATACTTGGTTCAGCAATAGAAGTACCTTGATGAAGGGCCTTTCCCTTTCTGATAATTTTCTCTAGGTTAGCTTCAGGTGTTTCTAAAGGCAGTTTTGGAGTAGACCTCATGTGTCTACCTCTGGAAGCCACAACTGAAACAATGGAGTTGCTAGTGGATTCACCAGGTGCATAGTTGAAATCTTGATGTACTGGGCTCTGATGCACCTTTAGAACCAGTAAGATTTGTCATTCAATCCCAGGGAAAATCTTCAAATTCATCCCTGGCAGCGGTGCCATAAATGTTAGCGTTGGAAGTCACCTTTGGATTGCAACAAAGGTAATCTGAAGGCCCATCAATTTGTATGTCACAATGAATAAATTTAAGTGTGGTCTAATGGAAACAGTCTCAAGATTATATCACTTTAACTCAGAAAACTGGGTTGGCATGCATAGACAAGTGAGGTCTCGATCTAACTTAATCCAGTAAGTTTGTATAGTGGTGAGTAGGTAGAAGAAACATGAGAGAAGCATGAAGGTCTTCTCTGGACATCTGGTCTTCCAACAACCTGTGGAGGAAAAGTATCAAATACAAGATCCTCTTAGATCTGAAAACTTTGAGAAACTAAAAATGTTGCAACAACAGATATAGTCAAACCTACACTATAATATAGTCACAACACCTGACTGGATCATCCATGCTCGAGCTTTCAAAGTCAGAAGAAAAGAAATGAAAGGAGAAGTTGAATTTCATTAAACAAGAAGTCTCAGATATATCACTTAACCAAAGAACCAGAGGCTTTACTAAAACTTTACAATCGAGAGCTCAGCTCAACCATCGACACTAAAAAAATGGAAAATATGCCTACAAATACTTAGAACTGGCTCCCCGTGTTGAAGGCGCGATAATTTCAAGTGTTTAAGTCTTTGTGTTGGTGAGTTTCTCTGTCAGGCTGCACATGCAGACTTTGGTCAGACTGCCCATGCAGTCTTCTGGAAAACGCGATCTTTGTCAGACTAATTGACAGTCTTCTTCCACGATTTATCCCTCTCTGGCCTTCTATTTATGGAAGGAGGCAATGTCTCACCCACCATCCTTGTTTTCATTAAATATTTCCTCGAGATCGGAGAGTCCCAAGTCAACTTTGCATCTAAATAATGTGGTGGTCTTCCCTTGGCTTTCTGTTGCTTCGCTGAACTGCTACACGAGGACCCAAATGACGGACTTGGATGAGGATCCGGCAGGGATGATGGCGCCATCAAAATGGACGTGAGATGAGAGGCGCCCATGCAGAAAGACGTGGCAGATGGAAGGTGAACAGGAAAGTACAGGTGGCAAAAAACATGGGTGATGCGCTAGGACAAGACAATGATGAAGTGGCATGAGGTGATGATGTGGGGTCAGAGGAAAGGCTATGGCAATAGATAGGATGGGTACCATCTACCTAGAAAGAGTTGAGTAGTAGAACACCTAGTAGAAGATGATACGCAGGAGTGATAAGGGGACACCTTCTGAAGATGAGTGGAGGACAGGTGTACCATAATGAGACGAGGAGGGAGAGCGGGCGATGTGATGGGTAGAGGTGAGAGATGGAGTGGGAGACAGATGTCAACGGGAGGTGGGAGTGGTAAGAGGTGGTGTTAATCGATCTACTTGGAGGGGGTAGGCAACGGTAAGAGGTTTCAGGCGGGGGGGAGGGGGGGGCGGGTCCAAGTTAAGGAGAGGGGGGGGTAGTCTAATGGACACAGTCTCAATATTATATCGCTTTAACTCAGAAAACTGGGTTGGCATGCATAGACAAGTGAGGTCTCGATATAACTTAAGCCAGTAAGTTTGTATAGTGGTGAGTAGGAAGAAGAAACATGAGAGAAGCATGGAAGTCTGCTCTGGACATCCGGTCTTCCATCATCCTGTGCAGGAAAAGTCTTAGATACAAAATACTCTTGGATCTGAAAACTTCAAGAAACTGAAAATGTTGCAACAATAGATATAGTCAAACCTACACTATATTGTAGTCACAACACCCGACTGGATCATCCATGCTCGAGATTTCAGAGTCAGAAGCAAAGAAATGAAAGGAGAAGTTGACTTTCATTAAACAAGAAGTCTCAGATACATTCATAACCAGAGAACCAGAGGCTTTACTAAAACTTTACAATCGGGAGGTTAGATCAACCACCGACACTAACAAAATGGTAAATATGCCTACAAATACTTAGAACTGGCTCCCCGTGCTAAAGGCATGATCATGTCAAGAGTTTAAGGCTTTGCATTGGTGAGTTCCTCTGTTAGGTTGTGCATGTAGACGTTGGTCAGACTACCCATACAGTCTTCTGGCAGACACGATCTCTGTCAAACTAGACTGACATTCTTCTTCCATGATTTATCCCTCTATGGACTTCTATTTATGGAAGGTGACGATGTCTCACCCACCATGCTTGTTTTAATACTTCCTCAGGATCGGAGATTCCCAAATCAACTTTGCATATGAATAACGTCACAGTCTTCCCTTGGTTGTATGTTTCTTTGTTGAACTGCTATACGGGGACCCAGGTGATAGACATGGATGAGGATCTTGAGGGGACTATGGTGATATCAACATGGAGGTGAGATGAGAGGTGCCCATGCAGGAAGACGTGGTGGATGGAAGGTGATCGAGAAAGTATAGGTGGTGGAAAATGTGGGTGTTGCACTGGGACAGGACAACGATGAAGTGGCAAGAGGTGATGATGTGGGGGCAGAGGAAATGTTGTGGAAATAGACAGGATGGGGAACATCTGCCTAGAAGGAAGTGAGTGGTAGAACACCTAGTAGGAGATGATAGTCGGGAGTGATAAGGGGACATGGTCTGAAGATGAGTGGAGGACAGGTGTACAATAATGAGACGAGGAGGGAGAGTGGGCAATGTGATGGGAAGAGGTGAGAGATGGAGTGGGAGACAAATGTCAATGGGAGGTGGGAGTTGTAAGAGGTGTTGGTAAGTAGTCTACTTGGAGGGGGTAGGCAATAGTAAGAGGTTTTAGGTGGGGGGGGGTCTGAGTTAAAGAGAGGGTGACACGTTAGTGGTGGCCCCACATTTTAAAACCACCAACTCGGACCCCCCCCCCACCCCTTTTTAAAGGAAGAACGTTGGGGGGGTTCTGGTATGGCTCATGTGCCATAGATCTGGGCATACGGATCTCAGCCACCTAGACCTATGCACCCCTTAGTGTGATGTGCCTGCACACACAAAACTTAGGATAAGTGGGTTTTTAACCCATTTGTTGCCCTTTTT
>ML785940.1:207457-223957 GCA_009831015.1 Picea engelmannii
CTCTCTCTCTCTCTCTCTAGGAACAAGAACAAGCATGCACTCTTTCCTAGGAATGTGCATGAGTGCTTCTACTCAAGAACAACTGTATGTTCCTAACAATGTGCAATTCTCATAAACATGTGCACATTCTTGAGTACGTGCATTCTATTATTTTTTTAAAAACACAAGCACGTTCCTAAAAATTCATTTAGTCGGCAAGTGTCTGGAGCAATTTAGTGAGCACCAAGGTTGTGTATGCATGTTCCTTCATGTGCCCATTCCTTTGCACCCCATTTCAATGTTTTTGTCCATAATTTCTAGCGGACACCCTATATTTATTTCATATTATACAATTTAAAAACAGAAAAATCATAGAAAAGTACACTCAAATAAAAAAAAACACAATAAATAAATCGACATAACTAATAAAAATATAATAATGTAAATATTATATATTAAAAATATGTTTTTATATAAATTTAATTATATTATATAAAAAAATTTGGTAAAAAATTTAATACAACATGAATAAAACTAGAAATTTAAAAAAATAATAAGAAATTAAAAATGTTAAAATGATGAAAACATAACTATGTAAAAGAAATAAAATACATAATAAAAATATAAAGTTGTTAAAATTTAAAACCGTGTAATAAAGTTTATTTATATATTAGAAAAATTATGAAACTAATTTATATATTAGAAAAAGTACAAATAAATATGTGAAAATGCATACCACATAACTTTACATGAAACTACTCTAAAGACAATGGTGTACGCACCCTTTAGAGCATTTGGATGAGTTTAATACCCTTAACCAAAAAAATAATTTATATTAAAAATTAAAAATAATATATATGTTAGTCTTTGTCAATAGAAAAATCACATGTTATTAGTCCCTTCCGAAGGCATAGAGGGACTATAGCGATCGATAACTCGTTGACTTCATATTACTTTGTGGTTTGACTACAAATTTTTGCATATTTTCTAATGTTCGAACTACATAAGTAAAAGAATTATTTTTTATATATTAAAAAACCCCATATATGTCATGATCTGATTGGATGATAGATATGAGGTCTTATTGCCGGCTTCGCTATTCCCAATGAATTATATGTTTCCATATCCAAAGTTTTATCATGTACGGTGATTTTCTTAATTTGTACTATTCATATGGAAATGTTTACATATCCAAAATTTGTACTAATAGATTTGAGTTCTTATTGCACATGGATAGTCTCCATTAATTTTTTTTTTACCATAGTCTCCATTGTTCGAACTATTGTTGATATTATTAATATTATTATTTTTTAATTAATATTACTATGTGTGATTTTTTCTTTATTATTGCGTGCTTAGAGAGTCTTTGTCATTGGTGCGTACATAAACAGGTCTGCTATGTTGCATTATTTATTAAATGTTTGCACAGGGTGACACCCTTCGACGGTTCTGACAGTCTTAAGTGTTTACCTAACAGGTCTCATAGCCTTAAATGTTTATTGTACAGATTTGTTGCAATACAGTTTCATACGGTTTTTTTTATGGTGTTGTTTGCAGTGAAATTGTGCAAAATTGTTCTCCACCTGCATCATTGGTTCAGTGGTTGATTATTTTTCATTGGTTCGTTCCATGCTTCTTGTTCTTGTTTGATTCAACTTTGAAAAGTTGAGGTCCTCCAGTTGCAGTTGGACCTCTTCGTGGTTGTTCACTGTTTTTTTGTTCTTCAAATTTGCAATTTGTTGGACCTGTTGTTGCGGTTTGCAAGTTTTGGCGTTGAGCTCTTGTCATCCATCATTGATGGGTAAGTTTATGTTCCATCGTTTTGTTGCTATTCCTTTTTTTCTACTTGGTCTTTTGCACCTTGCAAGCAATATTTTTCAATGGTAGGAATCCCTGCCTCGAAATTTTGTTGCAAAACATCTTTCTGTGTGGTCTTATTTTATGTTCTTTGAAACCATGCATCTTCATATGCCAACTTCCATGTCCTGTATATTGTTCCATAGATATTTCGAAAATTGCAATGCAAAAGGGTTTAGAAAATGAATTCGGAGTTGTCACAAGGGGGAACCATCCGTCGAGGTGTCGTGACATGGAATGCTTTCGTTCTGTGGGTCAAAAAACTCCATCCAACTGTTGCCTTTGTCCTGTCCTTTCTATTTTGCAGAACATCTTCTACCTCTGAGAAGCTTGTAGGATGCACACCATGAATAGGTTCAAATCGGTCTTTGTTCTCAACAAATTTATAGTGTTATTTATTTGCGTTGTTTCTTCTTTTTGGTTCATTGTTCAGTGTAGGTTTGTTTTCTTGTCATCTGTTTTGGCGACTAGGGGGAATTGAATTTGACAAGAATAAGGTTGAAGGATACATATCGAGATTGGTACACAATTATGTGCTTGTAGTTTTATATTTGTCTTTTTTTTGTCTTCATTTTATTCTTTTTTCCCCTTTTCTCTATTTTCATACAAACTAAAAATAGCTAATAAACAACTTGAAAATCACAGTTTAAGAGACGAAACAAGTAATAGATGTTGATTCATATAAAATAGATACACACTACATTATACATGACAACATTGACGAGGTGTTGCATAGCAATGGGATTTTTAGATTGGATGCATTCTTGTATAATGTAGGATTTTTCCTTTTCGATGCATTTCAGGTTCTACTGCATCTTCGTTATTCCTCGACTGACCTGCGCAATGAATTGATAGATTATTTCTTGGGATGTTTAAAAAATAGCGACGTTGAGGCATTGGAGTCGTATGAATATGAATTGGAATATGATTTTCTTTGGAAGTTGCATGGAATACATGATGTCGCTACATATTTTTCAAATATGTGGTTGTGTGCATCTCCAATTCTTCATGCACATCAAAGGGGAATTTGGGGAGATACATTTTGTATATGGTGGCTATCTAATTGGCTCAATATATCAATTGGAATATGGTAATTGACAAGAAAAACGAGATATCTACTATTCAACAAAACTGTATCTAGCAATCCATATTGCATATTATTCCATGATGCCAATCCTATCAGTGGTCATTATGAACCACTACTATACAGAAAATTGTCCATATGAAATCTTGGAGGACCTCATATTTACTTGTCTCTCATTTGCAAAGACGTTGAATCACAGTGGAAACAGATTATGCATCGCATAGACTGCCATGGTTTGCAGATAGTAACAACTGTTGTATCTAGTTGTGGAGATAGTTTGTTCAATGAAATTTGTTGTTTGGTAGCAACAAAGTTTGATGTGCATTTGTTGCAGATTTACACTGTACAGTCCTTTTGCAATGCAATTATAGGTGGAATCCAATGGGATTTTAGTTGCTTGCATCAACACCTTTCGCCATATCTCCAAGAAAATATGTCGGCAATTGGAAATTGGCAAGAATACCTTGTAAACATGGCACTGCCATATGAAAAAGGAAATGTGGAGGGTGGAAGATTATCTTTGCAATGGATATCTATCATATTCAGAGTAAATATCCAGGTCTGGTCGGCCCTATCAGATGGCAATGTCCATTCCTGGTCTATTGATTCAAATTACGATCGGACAATTGACATACTCTCATTGTAAACATATACGACACATATCCATTATCAACGTTTTCTTGGACATATCATTGGTTCAAGGTTTAATGTACATGCCACCCAAACCGCATTGAATATACATATGTGTGGCATGCTTTTTAATGAGAATGAAACTCCTCCCAGTTACGATAAGGCCATACATGGCTTAAACAAAAAAACGTAGGATAAGTTATCACAACTTGAAAAAGTTCATGCATGAAATTCATCCCAGTTGTGATGAGGCCATACAGGGCTTAAACAAAAAATGTAGACTAAGTTATCACAACCTGAAAAATTTCGTACATGAGAGAAAAAAAAACATTGGTGGTATAGGAAATACTGTCGTTCCAAGGCCCAGTGTCAATTCCATCCAAACCAGATTGAATGTGCATAAGTGTCGCATGCTATTTAATCAGAGTGAAATTCATCCCATCTTCCATGAGGTCATCCTTCCCTTGAACAAGAAATGTAGACTAAGTTACCACAACTTGAAAAAGGTCATACGCGAGAGAAAAAAAATACATCGCTACGCTTCCTTCTAGAGATAAACTGACATATCACAATCTAAAAAAAATTGTTCGTGCACAACACAATAGAAACAGATACGGTCGCATATCCTACAATGGTCATGCAACTATCCGAGAGGAAAAAAACACATTTTGTAGGCTAGAAGCAACATTGTGCACTACTAATAATGAAAACCAGGAAACACTTTCTACCCATACTTCCCTACAGAAGAAAGATGCAAGACATACCTACACGAAACAAATCAAAGACACTCCTTCCATTACATGTGCAATTCGCGGTCAATTGAATTTCGCAAAAAGCAGTAAGTCTTTCACGCCTGATTTGGAAGAAGAATACCTCTGCTTAACAACACATGATAAAAGATTTTCCTTTGGAAAAAAAATTCTTCCATGCAAATGGTCGCCTGAAAATCGAAAACTGCCACAATTTGCAACCCCTTACCAAATAATATGTAATACACCACTACCATATGTAAGTGAACTTACAAAACTTGAAGAGATACTTGTGTCTCTGTGAATTGCATTTGCACAAATCAGGGCCTAGGGCTATAAACGACCCCAGATGGGCTTAACAGGATCAATTATTAATGTGCTTGTTCAACTAGATGTTGTGCAAAAATGCGTGCCATAATTCATTAGTGATACAATGACAATTGGTGTGGCTCTCAAAAGACACTTGCAACACAAAAATGTGTATCAAACATAAAAAGTGTTGTGCATTTTTTTATGAAAGCATTAAAATAATTATGTTGCAGGGCCGTGTACAAAGCACAAAACATTTGTATAAATGAGAACTGGAACAATGTTCTTGGAGAAGAGGATGATAGCTCTGCAGAGACTCTCAAAACTGCTAGTGAATTTGATACAAGTTATGAATTGAAGAATGAAACACCTGCTGAGACATTGGTGCATGGATTCACTGATTCACAGTGCATTCGTGACTTGCAATACAAGATTGTCGAAATTGCACCTGTTGAGAGGCAAAGTCCACTTGGAATATTCAAGGACAAATTCACTAAGGAAATGAACTTCCCAACATTCCTCTATGGAGATCCACATCCCACTAACATTACAGAATGATTCAGTTACCATAAAAGAGTTCGATGGGAGCTACTACATTCAAGAGGTGACTTATCATGTCACATAACAAATTTGGTTTTCAAAACAATGCGCATAATAATAGAGCATGTGTTATCTTGCATGTGGGTCCAAATAAGAAAAGGCCAATTACAAGGAAGAAATTTTTTGGCCAAGGATGTCAAGTACAAAGTAAACCTAGAAAAAATCCTAAAATCTGATATCGGATACATAGATTTCAAAAACATTTGCATCTCTCTTGACTATTTGCAACAAAACAAGAAAACTATTTTTGCAATGATCTGACAATTGGGCTCGCCAACATTTTTCATCACATTTACAAGTACAAAGAATTGTTGGGATCCATTGGTGGCTGTGGTATATGACTTGTATAGGAACATGAAATGTAAAAAACAAACTGATACGCTGGAAAATAATGACATTGACTACCTCATAACAAAATACCCAGTGACATGTACTTGCTACTATAGAAATAGAATAAATGCTTTGAGAAAATTGATATTCCATGATGAAATGTTTTTCGGAAAAATATCGGACTACTTTTTTGTGACTAAAGTCCATAATAGGGGGAATGAACATGACCATGCACTGTTGTGGATAGAGGGTGCACCATTCTATGGAGCTGAAAACAATTCATAGATCGAGAAATTTGTGCACAAATACATAACATGAAACACAAATCATTTGGATCCAGAACTTGTGAAATTTCATACACATTATCATACAAAATGTTGTAGAAAACGAAAAAAAACTCACATTGCAAATACAACTTCCCCGTGTTGCCAATGAGAGCAACAAGAATCATAGAGCCACTTATTTTAGAGGACAATGTTGGCATTGAGAAATCTAAATCCTTGTTTTCATTTCTAGAACAAGGAGAGTTTGACATGTTGATGAGCTTCGATAACTTCTTGACATAGCTAAATCTATCAGAAGATGAGTACATCCAAGCCATACAATGTATGCTTAAATAACCAATAGTTTTCCTTAAACAAAAAATTTCCCATATTTGGAACAATAGTTTCTCCAAGGACATGCCAGTTATGTGGAATGCAAATATAGATGTGCAGTACGTCCTCAATGCATATGCTGCAGCGTCATATTGTACCTTGTATATGACAAAGGTTGACAAATCTATAACAAGTGCATTCAGAAGAATACACAAAGAACATGAAAGAAGTCATATTTATGCCATACAAATGATATGTACACTTGGCAATACATTTCTTAATATTCAACAAATGTCTGCTCAACAAGCATTCCACATTACACTTCCCTACCCCTCAATTGTAGTTCAAGAAAATGTGTCTTCATAAACACATCTCCACTTGAGAAACACACATTTGTGCTTAAACCATCGTGTTTGCTAGAACAAGAACATGACTATTCAGAAGACGTTCTATGTCTCTCTATTATTGATTATTACCTCCAACGTACATCTCCTGCTAGGCATATCTGCTTGGCAGAATTCGTATCGCATTACAAAAAAAATGGTGTGCCCATATCAAAAAGAAAAAAACCCTTTGTGATACAGTTTGTCAAATACAATAAACATTATGACTATGAAAACTATTGTAGAGAAAAATTGTTGTTATATGTTCCATTCAATGAAAACGAAGATACATTAAAACATAACTTCTCTACATGGGAAGTTGTGTATGTTGCCTCTGAGACTATAGGTGAAAATCAATGAAGCTAGATTTACCTACAATGTTAATCCAACATGGGGTGATCTAGAAATTGCAGTTAATGAGCTAGAAAACCCTGACAATATTTATGAGACATTCACAAACCCAAAAACAACCATAAATCCCTACGAGTGCTATGAATTGCAAGAATATTTTCCTCGTCCTCGAGCAGGTAGCATTGAAAAACTTATCAATCTTGGTTTTGAAGTCACAAAACATCAATTCCTTATTGAAAATAATGAATACCACAGAATAAGACTTCTATTGAATCAAGAACAACAAAAAATTCTAAAGGACATTGCGCTTAAACAACGCTTGAACATGGACACTTCTGTGCACTTGTTCTTTACAGGCAGAGAAGGAACAAGAAAGACATTCACAAAGAAAAAATTTATCCAAATGCTTATACAAATCTATGATTCAAACAATTCCTCCGATCCTATGAAACCAAAGGGCCTAATAGTTCCATACACAAGAAAAGCTTCATATAATGCAGGTGGAAGAACAATCCACTCTCCATTTTTAATGCCTTTTAACAAGTCACAGTTTCTTCCACTTAGCAAGGAAATGTTAGATACCTTGTCTAAGATTTATGATGAACTGCAACTTGTCTTTATAGATGAGGAATATTTGATTGGAAGTCACTTCTTGTATTCCATTGACAACCGAATAAGAAGCATAAAACATGTGCACACGAAATACTTTGGAAACATTCACATGATATTTTGTGGGGATCTTTACTAGGCATAACCGATCCAAGATTCTTTGATATTTGAACAACCTACGGTTAACATGAAAAAAGTGATGTATGACTTCTGGAGAGACAATATTAAATTCTTCGAATTGCATACTACAATGTGCCAGACAGATGAAACATTTATTGCAATTCTGAATAGAATGTGAACAAATAGCCAAACATATGATGACTTAACATATATCAATTTGAGGTGCTTGCGACCTGCACCAACAAAACCAACGTTCCCTTACCTGTTCTACGCAAATAAGGATGTTGCAATGCATAATAGGTACATGTTATCACTCATGCCTGGAAATGATATCATCATCAATTCAATTGACCTGGAAGAAGACAACCATGGAAATGTGCCACGTCATGAACATACAACCACTTTACCTTTGCAGCTTGTCCTGAAATTAGAAATATTGGTTGAAATATATGCCTACAACTATGATTCATAGGATGGCTTGGTAAATGGTGCAGATGGAATACTCAAAGGCTATACCAAAATAGAAAAAAATGATGTCCTTTGGATTAAGTTCCATGAACCGCATATAGGCAAGCGACAAGCAAGCAAGTTGTCTTATCTATATAATTCAAACACTGTAAGCGATTAGAAACCTATTTTGCGAATATCAAAGCTAGTATTGACATCAACAAAGATAGGTCGACTGAAGATTCAAAAACAGTTTCCAATTAAACTTGCATGTGCACGTACAATACACAAATCGCAAGGACTAACACATAGTGTTGCATTTCAGCCTACTGGAATTTGAATACATGGACTTGTATACATAGCATTGTCTTGTGTCAGAATTATAGATTCCTTATATTTACTAAGTCCTCTTACAAAAGATAATTTCAAAGTCAAACAGAAAGTTGATATTGAAATGGAACACCTCAGGACTACCGCAAAATGGCATCTGCAGTACGATTACCAATTCATACAAACAAGGTCATATGTATCAATTCTCTCTCTTAACACACGCAACTTACATTCACACATGGATGATATACTCAATGACTATGATACAATGCAATTCGATATTATGTGCTTGCAGGAAACATACATGGAATTATGCATGCAAAACAAACAATTTCCAAATCACAATTTCATATCAATTTACATTACACATGGGGTGATGATATTGGTGAAAAAACATGTACCAATTTTGGACCATATACATTTCGAAGAAAAGAATGTTGAGATGGCGGTTGCAAAAATATTTTTCCATAGAACATAAATTGCAATATTGAATCTGTATGCTGCTCCCTGTGCAACATTCTCCAACATACTAAATGTTCTTTCCAATGCATTAGGCCATTTGCATCTGAACAGAACCATTGTTCTTGTAGGAGACTTCAATATTGGCATGCTACAAAATAATGCCAGAACAATAGAATTGGAAAACTACATGTGCAAATACAATCTCTGCTTTCTTTTGAACAACACAAGCCATGTGCAAAACACACTTATTGACCATGTGTGGTCAGGTGTGCCCATTCATCAATACAACATATTTATCTTAGACACATATTGGTCTTATCACGATACGATTGGTATTTCACTTGAATTATGAAATATACATCAAACATATTGCAAAGTCATATTTCTATGTTTCAAAGCATATATGTGTAGTTTGTTGCAAAAATCCAAATTATCCATCTTCTTAGTTTTCCCTGGTTTGTACACATACCGGTCTGGTCACCACACAGTTGGTGTTGCACTTGAATCATGAAATATACATCAAGTATATTACAGAATCATATTTCTATGCTTCAAAGCATATATGTCTATCTTGTTGCAAAAAATCAAGATATCCAACTTTGAAGGGAGATAATTGCAAACAGTTCTTAAAGAATCATGTCAATGAATTAGACCTCTTGCCAAAATTATTACAGGACCCAACGCCCACTCCCTAGGACATGGCCATATTACAGGTTAGTGCATGTAAAAATATTTTTCAGAAAATTGCATGGCTTTTCACTAGGACAACAAGACAAGAAAGTTCAACAGACATCTCTCAGATGATTCTGTATATTTTATATTTTACGGTCAAGAAAAAAACCATATTCCATTGTCGCAAGCTGATTTCCATTCAAATATCTTCTCATTTATTGCAATATAGGAGGCAGAAGAAATTATTTATGCCATCTTATTTAATTTTCATCATGTTGAATTGCTATCCATTTCCTGGACTATCTATGTGTAGGAAGTTGAACTCTAAATTTGACCCAGTAACATTTCCATTCCAGAAATTATGGAGACATGACACTTGCCAACAATTTTATAAGGTCTTCAATTATTTTGTTTCAGTTTTTAAGGCATTGATATTTGGAAGGTATTTTCCCCGGTTTTTTGGCCAGCCGACAATATTCCTGGATAGGAAGGGAATAGTAGAATAAATGGAGAACTATAATGTTATAAGTATTTTCATGTCTAAACAAAATCCTTGCTTCCTTCCATGTCACATATCAGGTACAATTTTTTTTTTAGAATAACAAGGGAGTACATCTATTGGTTTCATTTTTTTAATGAAAAAAGGAAAGGAAAATTCATTTCTATGTCTTCGAAAGTCTGGGATAGCATGGTTAGGAACAACTTCAACAAGTCTTTCAATTACACTATACTGAATGGATTCCACACCAGTACCAATGATTCACACAAGTAGAACTGAAAAGGCCCGGGTGAAAAAAGTGCCCAATCCCTGACTGCCGCAACCAAGACCACAACTTCTCATGGAGGTACTCCAACGGCTTACCCAAGTAACAAAGTCACACACAGTTCTTCAGGAGGAGGAGGAGATAATAACCCTCCCTCCAACAAAATTGAAAGTTGTCACAAGCTTCTCGTAGGCAAAAAATGGAAAACAATAGTCCAAGAAAATGAGGGACCAAGGGGAGAAATCATATGTACGATCTCTCCCTCGAAGATATGGAACTAGAAATTGACATCGAAAAAATGTTCCTTGACAACGATCACCTAGAGAGCACTGCTCCTCACAATCCTGGGATGGAAATACTTGGCATAGATACATTGGATGAAGAAGAGTCTTTTTCATTTCAAAGCATTTTTTTTTATAGAGAATAAAAAAAATGATTATTGAAAACATAGATGTAAATAATAAGAAAGGGACATCTCGTTCAGAGTTCAACCTACACAACATGTGCCCTTCCCAGATATCCAAGATGCACCAAGAAACTGGAGATTCTCTACACAACTCTATTAGCGGCCTTGAAACAGAAAACCTCATGTTAAAGACGTGAATCAAATAATTGGAGGCAACTCTAATGCCTCTTCAACTGTTTGCTACTCCTTTGGAAATGGTCGAGTCCACCGCACTTGCACCAAATTTAAAAGGATCAGCAAGCCTTCTCACATTGGCCCAAGACTATGTGGAAAAGAATATAAACAAAAGAATGGAATTAATAACAGAATCTTGGGAGATGTCAAATAATATGGTCTCTTTTGAAACAAGAGCACATGTTTTTCATGAGTATCTGCAAGCAGATCTCAAGAACAAGCAAGGTTTTTATCTTAATGTAGTTTTACCATTTGGTGTTGAAGTTACCGGTATGACGAAATTCAGAAGAAGACAGGAGGATCTCCCTTCCCTGGATCGAATAGACCAACTAAACACGTGCTGGAAAGAAAAGGTAAAGAACCTGATTCGTATCATTCAAGAATGTAGCCAGACCATATCTAAAATATTCAAACTATTCAAGAAGCTAACTGAGATAGATCTAACTTGAAGCACCAATGAAATCCAGGACCTGGAATTGAAATTAAAATCATTGTTTTTAACCAAGCAAGCATTTGATGATCAAGTTCATATCTATAAAAGACTGTCATTTGAAAATTTCTATGGCATTCTTGAATATGGTGAAGATGACGTGAAACTTGGCTAGTCGGTTATGCAATTAGAAACAAAAATATTCAATAAGCATTGCACAACTTGTCTACTGATCTAAGGGACTTGGAAAGTGAACTCTTCAATATAAAAATCCAGCATGAAATGAACGTGGCACCCATGAGGAGCTACATCAAAGAATGGTTGAAAAAGGATTTCGACCAGATTACCAATGAAGGTCAAAGCCGAGGAAAGCGATAAAAGGACATCAGAGAAGAAATGACTCATTTTGTTGTACATGTTCCTGTTCTATATTGTGCATGTATTGTAGCTTCCTATATTTCAGAATATTCTTCGATATACAAAATGTAAAGTCATATATGTTTTTCTTTGTTCCTTATAGGTTTGAGAAAAAAAATTCGAGCCCAAAACACCATTCAAATTCAAACATGGTTTACATTTGGACCACAAATAATCTAGTAAGATACATTGCTATGGATACATTTTAAATAAACATAAACAAAATCCCTTTAAACTTGAACTTGACTTTCTCGGGCTCCTAGATTGTCTGCGGGTTGATCGGTTAGTAGACTGTCAAATCCTCATTTCCATTTATATCTTCACATCAGGAACTCGACTGACAACCGTCCCTTTCAACACTTGGCCAAATATCTCACCACGGCGTCCCAACTTAGCGCTATCGCATTCTTATCCCATGTGTTTCTCTATATACATCTTGCACCCAACACTTCCATCATATACATTTTTCACCCAACAATTAAACGATAAGTATAGAAGACGATAATATATTGACATCTGTGATAGATATCCCATTTTCTTGTAAGATCTTTTTTGCATGTTTCTAGAGAAGTTATATACTTATTGCATATACTTGGAAAGGAGTGAGAAGGTGGCAGGCATGGAAATACCTGTGGAAAGCGGTTGGAAGGGCTTCAAAATACGATGGAAAGGGTTCCAAATGACACGTAAGGCCTCGACTGTCAAGTTGTATATATTGGAACATTTCAATGAAAAATGTGTAACACGAAGAAGGTGTTCCTGCCATTGTCAATTCAAATTCATTCTTCTTTCACTAATGACAACTCAGTGCATAGCTTTGTGTATTCGCATTAACAAGAAAATACCATATTCAACAATGATTTACAGGAGCCCGACCGACCCCCGTGTTGGGTGACCCCTGTTTCTTGATATACATATTCAATAATGATTTACGAGAGTCCAACCGACCCCTAGGTTCGTGCTATTATAAATATTTCACCTAAAACTTTTGTCATCTACAAGTGAGCGATACACATCCTGCACCAAAAACTTTTGTACTCTACAATTCGTCGTGAATTAGCGCTATCAATTTCTTATGCCACCCTATTCCGTGATATACATGTTGCACACAACACTTCTATGGTATAGATTATGCACCAAACACTTGTTTCATTTACAATTCGACCCCGGTTATAAATCCTGCCTACCTGAGAATCCATGATCTGAAGAGTGGTTGGGCATCGAATGGCTAGCGGTCAGTCGGAGTCACGATATAAAAGAATAAAACACCATTCAAATTCGAACATGGTTTATATTTGGACCAAAAATAATCTAGTAAGATACATTAATATGGATACATTTTAAATAAACATAAAAAAAATCCCTTTAAACTTGAACTTGACTTTCTCGTGCTCCTGGATTGTCCACGGGTTGATCGGTTAGCGGACTATCAAATCCTCATTTCCATCTATATCTTCACATCAGGAACCCAACCAATGATCATCCCTTTTAACACTTAGCAGAATATCTCACCGCGACGTCCCAACTTAGCGCTATCACATTCCTATCTCGTGTGTTCCATTATATACATCTAGCACCCAACACTTTCGTCACGTACATATTGCACCCAAAAATTCCATGATAAAAGATAAAAGTATAGAAGATGGAAAAGAAGGGTAAATATATTCACATCTGTGATAGATATCCCATTTGCTCACAAGATCTTTTCTGCATGTTTCTGGAGAAGTTATATACTTATTGCATATACTTGGAAATAAATGTGAAGGTGGTGGGCACAAATACCTGTGGAAAGCGATCAGACAGGCTTCAAAATAGGGTGGCAAGGGTTCCCGAGGACACGTAAGGCCCCATCTGTCAAATTGTATATATCGGAACATTTCAGTTCAAAATGTGTAACACGAAGAGGGTGTTCATGCCATCCTCAATTCAAATTCATTATGTGTTCACTAGTGACAAATCAGTGCACAACTTTGTGTGACTTAGCACTATCGATTTATTATGCCCTCCTGTTTCGTGATATACATGTTGCACACAAAACTTTCATGATATAAATTTTGCACCAAACACTTGCGTCATTTACAATTCGACCCTGGTTATAGAACCCGCCTACCTAGGAATCCGCGATCTGAAAAGTGGATAGGCATTGAATGGTTAGCAGTTGGTCGGAGTCACGATATAAAAGCAAGAGTGCAAATGTGAACAGGTTTGTCTGCCAATGCGTATTGAGACATTTTTGGAAAAATGACTAAGTAATAAGAAAGAGATAGTAGAGTGGAAAAACAAATGGGAATTTCGTTAAGTATAGAAGAGGGAAAAGAAGGTCTGATATATTCAAATATGCAATTGATAATCCATTTCCTAGCAATATATTTTATGTATTTTTCAACTACGGAAAGCGGTCGGACGAGCTTCAAAATAGGGTGACAAGGGTTCTCGAGGATACATAAGGCCCCACCTGTCAAATTGTATATATCGAAACATTTCAATGAAAAATGTGTAACACGAAGAGGATATTCATGTCATATTCAATTCAAAATCATTTTTCTTTTATTGGTGACAACTCAGTGCACAGGTTCGCTTATTGGCAGTCAAAACCAAAAAACATATTCAACAATGATTTATGGGAGCCCAACCAACCCCCAGGTTGGCACTATTATATATCTTTCACCCAAAACTTGTGCCATCTACAGTTCCTCCCTATACATCTTGCACCCAAAACTTCTGTGGTCTATAATTCGTCCACATATTGAAACATATTTTGCATTTCAACCACAAATAATCTATTAAGATACATTAATATAAATACAATTTAAATAAATATATTTAAACTTGACCCTGACTTTTTTCAAACTCATTGAATTGTCCTATATCATCACATCATGAGCCCGACCGAGGACGGTTTCTTTCAACACTTAGCCAATTATCGCTTCGCAGGGTCGTGAATTTGCGCTATCGAATTTTTATGCCCCCCTGTTCCGTGATATATTTATTCATCAAAAATTTACGGGAGTCAGACCGAACCCTAGGTTGGCGCTATTATAAATATTGCACCCAAAACTTTTGTCATCTACAAGTGTGCGATATACATCTTTCACCTAGAACTTTCGTACTCTACAATTTGTCGCAACTTCATGCTATCGTTTTCTTATGCCCCCTGTTTTGTGATATACATGTTGCACACCACACTTTCGTGATATAAATTTTGCAGCAAACACTTGTGTCATATACAATTCGACTCTGGTTATAGAGTCTTCCTATCCAAGAATCCGCAATCTAAAAAGTTTCTAGGCATCGAATGGTTAGCGGTCGGTTGGAATCATGATATAAAAGCACGAGAGAAAATGTGAACCGGTGTGTCTGCCAATGTGCACATTGGGACATTTTCGGGAAAACGGCTAAGTAACGAGAAAGCAAGAGTAGAGCAGAAAAACAGTCGGACGGGCTTCAAAATAGGGTGACAAGGGTTCCCGAGGAGATGTAAGGCCCCGCCTGTCAAAGTTTATATATATTTTGCTACGATTCATGACAAATCAATGCACAGGTTCGCTTATTGGCATTAACAACCAAAAAACATATTCGACAGCGATTTACGAGAGCCCGACCGACCCCCGGGTTGGCACTATTATAGATCTTGCACCCAAAACTTGCGTCATCTATAGTTTTGTCGTATACATATTGCACCCAAAACTTCCATGGTCTACAATTCATCCACATATTAGAACATGGTTTGAATTTCACCCACAAATAATCTATTAAGATACATTAATATAAATACAATTTAAATAAATATATTTAAACTTGAACCTGACTTTTTTCGAACTCGTTGATTGGCCCTATATCGTCACATCATGAGCCCCACCGACCGCAGTTCCTTTCAACACTTAGCCAATTATCTCTCTGCGGGGTTGCAACTTAGCGCTATTGAATTTTTATGCCCCCTTTTCCATGATATATGTTTTGCACACAACACTTCCGTTATATACATTTTGCACCAAACACTTTCGTCATTTACAATTCGACCCCATTTTAGTGCAAAATGTGTAACACGAAGAGGGTATTCATGCCATCTTCAATTCAAATTCATTCTTCTTTTATTGGTGACAACTCACTACACAAGTTCTCTTATTGGCATTAACAACCAAAAAACATATTCAAGAGCGATTTACGGGAGCCCAACCGACCCCCGGGTTGGCGCTATTATAGATCTTGCACCTAAAACTTGCGTCATCTACAATTATTCCATATACATCTTGCACCCAAAACTTTCGTGGTCTACAATTCGTCCACATATTGGAACATGTTTTGCCTCCTCTATACTTGTCTTTCCTCTTATGTTACCAAAAATATTAATAGCTTGTCTAGGTATTTCTTTTCAAGTCAGCCTGATCCCTAACCCACGGGAATCTTTCCTAACTTTTCGCCATCTTGTTCCCTCACATCCCACATCTTTGAGACTAGGTTTACACATGTCCTCATGGACAATATTTACCCTGTTGGTTTTCATCCATTTTCACTCTCCCATGGAATAAAGAATTACTCTTTTATAATTGAATTCTCTCATCAATTTGTCTAAGTAAAATAAAATAAATTTAAAATAGTATTTACACAAACATTTCTCATCATCCAATGTTTATGATGATGTAATTTTAGCTTAGGTCTTTTCTCAACATAATAACTCAAATTTAAAATTATTCAAATGTTTTAAATTGAGGGATATTACACTACTTCCTTCCCTCCCTCC
>ML785940.1:225294-238482 GCA_009831015.1 Picea engelmannii
CACCCCTCCTCTATTTCCCTCCCTCCTTCACTCTATCTCCCCCCCTCCCTCTTTATTTACCTTTCCCTCCCTCTCTCTCCTTGTCATTCTTTCTCTCTACCCTTATTCTTGTATTATATCTACCACTCTCTCTCTCTCTCTCTCTCTCTCTCTCTCTCTCTCTCCGTAGGAAGAAGAACATGCATGTGCTCCTACGAAGGAACACACATGTGTGCTTCTTTTCAGTAATGAATGTGCATTCCTAAGCATGTGCAATGCTCATGAACATGCATGCATTCTTGAGTACGTGCATTCTCTTGCTCAAGAAACTCAAAAACGCACACACATTCCTAAAAAAGCCAAGTTGAAAAATGTGTGGGGTTGTTCAGTGTACATTAAAGCTCTACATATAGGTTTGTGTGTACACATATTCCTTCACACCCCATTGCAATTTTTGTATCCATCAACTTATTATGAACACCCTATATTAATTTCATATTATATAATTTAAAAACAACAAAAATTAACATATTCACACAAAAGTGTACACAAATAAAACATACATAAATAAATATATTAAAAGGTAAACATTTTTTAAAATAAATAAGAAAAATAAAAGACAAAGTAAAAATGTTGAAAACATGGCTATGTAATAAGCATAAAACACACCGTAAAGATATAAAAGGTGTAAGAATATTAAATTTTAAATTTTAAAAATAGTTTATTAATGTATGGGAAAAATTACGAAACTAATTTGTGTGGAAATACATGAGTACAAACGAATTTAGACCAGATTAATACCCTTTCTCAAAAATAATTATTTATATTAAAAATAATATATACGTTAGCTTTTTCTTTACAAAACTCTCATCTTATCAAAAATCTTATCAGAGTTGTATATATTTATTATACGAGATACATAGACAAGGTACTGAAACAATTTGGATATATTTATTATATGAGATACATAGAGAAGGTACTGAAACAATTTAGTTGTAATGCATGATATTTCATGGTTGTTATGCATGGAAATGTAATTTTTTTTCTATTATTATATTTTAAATGTTAGATGTAATTTTTGTCTTTCTGGATTGGATTGGGACGAGACATGTATATTTTGGTTTAGTTGTTTTGTTTATCGAATCTGTTGGTTTGTTTGTTGCTATTCTAGATTGATACACTTTGTTGTTGACCATTGAATTTGTTTCTCCTAAGTGATGCACTATGTGATGGATCACATGAATGTTTGAATTGTTTATTTCTGGGATCAAACTTGTTGTCCCTATTCTTATTCTTCCATATTTTTGTACTTTCATACCTTTGTTTAAACTGAGTGTAACATAACTTAGCATGTCTTATTATTTCATCTGTTTTCTTAGGATTAAGGAACTCAAATTTCGTCCTTGTATGCTTGAAGAAAACAACTCATAAACCATTGAACCTTTTCCTTTTCCTCCATAAGGTAAGGCACATACCTCATCAAATTAACAAACTTGGTAACACATCTTCAATAGTCATTTGTCCTAGATTGAGGTCATAAAATTCCTTGGTTTTTTCGTCCAAATATATTTTTGTTAAATATTTTGTTTCAAGTAATTTTTAAATACTTTCCAATTAATTTCATTACTCATAATTTGTCTCACTGTTTTAGTTTATTTTCAACAGATGGAAGACATACCATTCAACTAGTACATAGCCATCCTAGCTCTCAAGTTTCCTGGACAATTATAGATCTGAAAATATTTTCCCATGTTCAGAAGCCAAGATCTACTCCCTCTTGAGACTCCCTGTCAAAATTGTGTGGTCACCAAATAATTAATTATTTTGCCACTTTCTTTTCTTAGTTTTGAGTGTCTTCTTTTGCAAATTGTTGTTCTCAGAACTATCCTCACTAAGAACTATCCTCACTACTTCCTGCATTAAAAAATGATGTTTTGTCACTAAACACTGGGTGTTCTTTACATTTGTAGGATTCGTCATTAGAGAATTATTTCTTAGCTTTGTTGGAGGTTTGTCTTACATTCTTATTTTGTTTTATTTTCATCATTTTATTGAGTATGATCTCATTTAACTCTTCCTATTCCTTATTATCTTTTAATAGTTTTTTGTTATCTTCCTTAATATTCTCTAATTTTTCATTTATGCTTTGCATAGTTTCCAACGGTCCTAGTGAGCTATCTTGAGGTTGTCCGTTATTTAGTTCCATATACATTTGAGGTCCACTTGATGTTGATTTATAAGTTTCTTCAACCATAATGTCTCGCTTTTTTCTTGTTTATGATATGTGCAAAACATAATTGACGTTGATATTTTCTCTTCAATAAAGTTTTAACAGTTTCTTATACTAGTACGTTTTTAAGCACAAGGTTTATGTTTGCTTTGAGCCCATACATTCATAGTGTTTGAAACTCCACTCTGATACCATTTGTAATGTCTCTTAACACCATATATGTGTGTGTGTGTCTGTGTGTGTGTGTAATAATGTACTTAGCATTAATGTTGATCTTGTCAATTTTAAAATTTATTTCAAGAGGTTGTACTATTCATTAATAAATATCATGTGTTCATCATGACAGGTTGTAGATTCTAAATAGTTAATCTCCTAACAACGACTCTTGTTATATCGATGTTCATCATTTCTTGTTGGCAATCTCTCACTATACATATATACTTTACCCTTCACTTCATTGAACTAAAAATATTTTGACACATTAAAAATTAACGTAATTATCACCATTATTATTTTATAATTCTCCCATTATAAAACCTGTTGAATACTTATAGTATATATGCAACTTAATATATTATACTTAACTTATTCCAAAACCTCCCATAAACCAAATCTTTTCCATACACTTTACCTTACACTATCCTCACCTTCATAATTCATCATATGATTATAGTTTTCTAATATTTATATAGCTTCTAATATTATTTAGGTGTATTAATCATAAATTTAATATAAACTTTTGTTATAAAACCATTATACTTATAATATCATAACCATCCCATATTCATAAAAATTAAAAATTATAGGGATAGAATCCTCACGCGATTCCAATTCTTTGGGTCTCTTTCACTTCCACGAATTAATCCATAGTTCGATTTTTCCACTACATAGGAATTAATACGTCCACTCCACCCTTTTGAAAGATGGGTACGCCAATTGTCCTTAAACATGAAATGGTAATTAACACAACTACTTCTAGTTTGGATTCACTTTCGGATTTCATTTGTTCAACAAAAACAATATTAAATTATTGTTCTCTATTTCTGTCTACAAATGTAAATAATCCAATCTTGGAAAAGGCAATACCCAGCTAAGGTTTTTACTCTATATTTCATAGTTTTTAATTCAAGAATTATATTTAATTGATATGAAATCATCTTTGAATGTATTTTACAAACAAGGGCAATAGTTGCAAAGCAACTAGTCCGGATCATGCTCATGTTGTTTTGTCATGATAATAATATATTTTCATAAATCATTGAACTCATAATTTTATTTTCAAATACTAATTTTTGACATAGTGTGTAAAGTAAGATTTATGTTGCCACTTTTTAATTAGAGTGATGTCAATTTTTTAAGATGTGTTCTTATAATTATTTTTTTTTAGAGTAACTTTCAATATTATTTTATTAGAGAGATAAAAAAAATTAAGTTGGAATTATACATAGTCTTCTAGAGTAGGACCATGTTGATTTAGACTAAAATTTTAGATTAAATGATCCTAAGATCATAAAATCATTTCCGTTGCATTGTCTTTAATGAGATTCGAATTAAAACAAAGAAAATAACCACTTAAATTATACCCAATTAACATTAAAAAATTAATTTATATCATAATATAAATAAAAATATATATAAATTATATATATATATATATATATATATATATATATATATAACATAAATTACATTAAACTTTTAAAAAGTGTGTATATAAAATTAGTGATATACACAACAATAATAACAACAACAAATAGGAGAGTTGTGGCTTTGCGGTTGTGGGAAACCCTAGCCACAGAACAAAGCTTTGTTCCAATCTCGCTTTCCTTTTATCGTTCACAGCTTCAGGTTCAAGCTTAGGGGTTGGGATATTGTAGATGGATTTTTGGATCGTGTTCGTAGGTCTTGTAACTCCTCGCGGTCTTCTTGTTGCAGAGCCTTGGCTTCAGACTTTTGGAGTGTGTCTACAGTCCTTGCTCTATTGCTTCTTTCCGAACTAGTGTTCTCTTCCTCGCTATTCCATTGGCATCGTTTCTGGAGGGCCTCCTATGTTTTTTTTGAAGTGGTAGAATTTGCATGAAGCCCCTTTGTGGTGTGATCATGTGGGCATAAAGCGCATCGTCCCTTCAGATCTGGTGTTTCTTTCTTAGATATCCTTGCCGGCTGCACATTTTGCCTTGTCTTTTGTCTTGGGTGCCTCCTTTTGGTGTGGTCTCTCCTCAGCTTCAAATGTGGGCCACCTCCATTATCTCAGTTTCTACGTCTGTTGCCATTATGCTCAAGGTTAGATGTATGTTCACAGAATAGGTTCCTATGTTGCAAGGGCACTGGTGTTGTGTCTCAGTATCTTTGGCATTGGGTTTCATGGTTTTTGAAGATATTTTTCTTCTGGAGCTAAGCATGATGGGTGTTGGTGTATTTTTTTTGTTTCCTATTCATGAGCATGCTCTTCCTTCTTCCTTTCGTTGGTGGATCAATGCATTAAGATCCTTCCTGTGGGCATGCATTGTTGTTTGAGGGTTTGGGTATCACTTTGAGGTCCTATTTTTGGGTGTGTTGTTTTGTTGATCTTTCTACCTTTGGCTTCATGGAGGTGTGAGCAGCCTTATTGTGGATTGAGGGAGCAGGGGTGCTTTTGGTGCTTCCGTTTATTTTGTTTCTTGTAAAAAGAGGTTTGCATACCACTCTGACCTGGTTCATATGGCCTTTAGAGATCCTTTGGGGGATTTCTTTCACAACTTGTTCTTGGCAGTTTCTAGGGGTTTTGTCTTGCACATATGGTTTTGTCTTGCACTTATGGTTTGGCACCAGTGTTTATCTTAGTGATTGGTTTCTTTCCTTTGGCGCTTAGGGATGGGATTTGTCTCCTTGATCATATGTTTATTGTTTAGATCTACTGTTTTTTTACTGGATTTATGTTGGCTTCTATATGGCCTATTTGGGTCTAGATGAGATTGTTTTTAGAGGGCCATTTTTGTTGCGTCATTCTTCCTTTCGAAAAAAATAATAACAACAACAAATTATACTATTTGATTAAGCTAAATCATTTTAAAAAATTATATTATCATTTAAATAACAATTATAAATTTTCTTTTATAAAATATACACTACACTTAAAATTATTAAAAAAAAAATTAATATGAAAATACAATTGAATAAATGGCTTCATCTAACTTTTATAATTACTTTATCACTGATATTAGTAATTAATATTTAATTATAAAGTGACCTGAAAAAATACATTGCTTAGGTTCATTGTTGTAATATGAAGAATTCTCTCTTTATTACTAAATAAAAAATGAGTAAATTTATAATAATGACAATAAATATTGAAAAAACATTCATTATTATCACACAACTTAAATTCTTTTAAAACTTCAAATTGCTTTCATTTTAGAAAAAAATTATTATCACACAACTTAAATTTTTTTAAAACTTCAAATTACTTTCATTCTAAAAAAAATAACTCTTAGTTGTTTAAATTTTAGGTCAATCCATATCCAATAACTTCAGTGTAATAACAATAAATATGAAAAAAACATCCATTATCATCACACAACTTAAATTTTATGTCATATGATTCAATGTCAATGGCAACCGTGAATATATATATATATATATATATATATATATATATATATATATGTTTTTTTTGTTTTTTTAATTATAAAATATATATTTTTTAATTAATCTTTTTTAATTCAATTATAACTGCACATTATTGATTTTGTAACTAAAAAGAAATTGACTT
Source organism: Picea engelmannii (assembly GCA_009831015.1). NCBI lineage: Eukaryota > Viridiplantae > Streptophyta > Pinopsida > Pinales > Pinaceae > Picea > Picea engelmannii. The sequence continues at coordinate 231,255 of ML785940.1, forward strand.
TACTTCCCTCTCGCAAACTTGATTCAATTAATACACATGCCTTCTTTCTAATAATAACACACAACTTGATTAAATTATGACCAAGATTATAATAGTATAAAGGCCTAGAAATATAAAGCAAGTGGCAAGTGAAACGTGGTGTGCATGGAGGCACCAACCACGATTGTTTATCTGGTATTCAATGGTTGTAGCTTGAGCTTAAATTCCATGTAAAGAATTTTTTCCATCTCCATTGTTTATCTAGTCCCATAGCCATTTCAAGATTGTGATAATGAAGAGGCATATGCAAAGCCAAAACTCGAGATGGTAAAGCAAATAGAGACTAATTCAATGCAATTAAGGATAATAACAGAGTGAAAGAAGGCAAGGTAAATAATCAATTAGCAGTTTACAATGTTCGCGTCTATTCTATTGGTGCTCCCTTTACTATGTGAATGAGGTAGAGGATGATTTTCTTATCAAATTTTAAATCTCCATAATTTATGAGAAGTCTAAACTTCAAATTTTGAACTTTTGAAAATTTCAATATGAGGCTAGAAGCGTTTGAACATAAGTTTATGCTATATTTCTTGTTTCTTTTGTTTAAATTTCTTATGAGGTTGGTTGTGTTTTTGTTGTTGGATAAATTATATGATCCAAGACTATTGATGTTCACTGAGATAATCTCAGCTCTATTTCACATAACTATGTAGGAAGTGACTATGGAGTTCACTTATTGTTGTTAGCTTAACGACCCTGGAATTGTTCCAACTGATCCATATGCCTCTAATATGCACTTGAATATGACCAACATGGGATTTCACCAGTAATGGTTATTTGCTTTCCTACAAATCATAAAATTATTATCATCACGATGTAAAACACTGGGTGTATGCAATCTAAATATGTGTTTTATAATATGGTGTTGGTACCCTATCCTTCTATGGCATCCTCTGGTTGGATTTTAAGATTGTGCTAAAATACTCTTCTTTATTCTGTTGTTTGGGCAAATGATTAAAGTAAAGGGGATTTATTGAGTTTAATAATGTCTTGAAAGTTGATTTTTCACGTTCTTAAGCAAAGAGATGAAGTTATGTTTTAGTGTAGAAGTATAAAAACTGAGTTATGTATGTCATGGAAGTCTTGATTTACTTGCTGACATCCCAAATCTGCCACTAATTTACAGGTTTATGATTTTACAAGGTTAATGGAGCTTTGAGTCTGGTAAGGATAGTGTTGGTGCTAATTTTTGCATTTGGCTATGAAGTAAACAGGATCAGTCAAGAATATTGGACTTATCAAGGCAGATATATATTATAAACAGATCTATCAGATAGGAGCACTTTGATATTTTGGTTTATTAATTTAAACTTTACCAATTTGGGCTGCAAACGCAAATTTATTTCAATTTTGTAAGGAGGCTTTGAACTAGGATTATTACTTGATAGTGTCCTCCAAGGGGGTTCATCTTACTGTTGTGTTTTTGAGAGATCAAAAAAGAGCACAATGAGTACGCTCAAGCTACTAGTGGAGGTTATTAGTGCCCACAATTTGATGCCCAAGGATATGAAGGGTTCATCAAGTGCTTATATTGAGGTTGAATTTTCCCACCAGAGGTTTCACACTGTTACAAAAGACAAGGATCTAAGTCCAGTTTGGAATGAAAAGTTCTCATTCACTCTCCCAAATCCTTCTAATTTTTCCTATGACACAATAGATGTAAATGTATACCATGAGGATAAATCAGCTCACACTAGAAACTTCATGGGAAGAGTCAATATTTATGGAAGTAGCATTGTTAGAGAGGGAGAAGCAGTTGTGCAACATTTTCCACTGGAAAAGAGGGTCATTTTCTCGCACATCAAGGGAGATGTTGCCTTGAAGGTTTACTACATGGAAGAGAATGGACTCGGAGGGAATCCTTTTAAAGATGAAAAGTAAAACAAGGAGATATCATCTCCACTGGAGACAGAAACAGTGCAGTATCAACACCTACAGGAGACTACACAACAGAGTGCTAAAGTTGTACAGGAGAAAAATCTTGAACTAAAAGTAGTGCATATGCATAATACACCTTCTCAGCCAATAGATTATAGTTTGAAGGAGACCCATACTCAATTAGGTGTTGTCAGGGTGCAGAGACAAGTTGAATAGCACTTATGATTTGGTTGAATGGATGCAATACCTATATGTTCATGTTGTAAAATCTAGAGACCTACCAACGATGGACATCATTGGGAGTTGTGATCCTTATGTTGAGTTTAAACTTGGAAACTACAAGGGAACTATGAAACACTTTGAGAAGGAAACAAATCCAGAACAGAATCAAGTACTTGCATTTTCCAAGGAGAGAACCGATGCATCGTTTATGGATAAGGATAAGGATTTAATCAAGGATGACTTCATTGGACATGTGATGTTTGATATCCATGAGATCCCCACAAGAGTGCCTCCTAAGAGTCCATTGGCACCTTAGTGGTATAGGTTGGAAGGAAAGGTCATAGGCTCAAAGGTGAAAGGTGAGCTTATGCTTGCAGTGTGGATGGGAACTCAAGCAGATGAAGCCTTTCTAAAAGCATGGCACTTTGATGTTGTTGCAGTACATATTGATCAGGTTGATAGCCTTCTATACAAGGTGTACCTTTCTCCAAAACTCCGGTATGTTAGAGTCAATATGATTGAGGCTCAGGATTTGCAGTCGAGTGATAAAGGAAGGTTTCTTGAGGTCTGTGTGAAAGTAATTTCTCCAAATCTCCGCAAGTTAGAGTAAGTAACCAAGCTTCATATTTTCGAGTTAGCATTAAGAAAATTGATATTATTTGTCTACTCCATTTTATTTTATTCATAGAAGTGTATTTGCAACAAAAGAAATTCAGTTAAGATATCTTACATTACACAGATTCTTGTTCAATATAGAAATCGCATCTTAAAAGTATTGGTTTTTCTTATCATTTGTTAATGTTGCTTATTTGAAGTCTTTGATTGATGGAACTATATAATACAAGCCATGATACAAACTAGATTTCTCATCCTTTACTTGTCTACACTATTTTAATTGACAAAAGCAGGTAGTGGGATCATAAAATACTGCAAATTAAAAACCCACTTCCACATGGAAGTTTGTCTTCTTCGTTATTCTCTCTCAGAATGAATGGAATATCGCAGCCACATCCAGTGTCATCGCGACCGACCTCTCCACACAGTAGAAGCAAGTGGATAAGGTCATGAAAGAATACTCATATATCTTCTCCTCACTTACTAGGGTACCTCTGCAATGTCAGGTCAAGTAGCCCATCGATCCGAGCCCTGATGAACTACTTCCCAATGGGTTAGTATATCATCTCTCTCTATTAGAGAATGAGGATATCAAGTGAAAGATCCAAGAATTTATCCACAAGAGACACATCCATCCCATCTCATCACCTTGCGGGAGCCCAATCATGTTGGTACAGAAGAAATATGGAACCTTGCGACTATGCATTGATTACCAGGCCCTAAATAAAATCACAGTCAGAAATCGGTACCCGATTCCCTGTATCGATGACCTCCTTGATAAGCTCACGGGGGCCAAATACTTCAGTAAGATTTATATGAAGTCTCGCTATCACCAGGTCCCGATATAATAGATAGATGTATGGAAGACAACCTTCAATTCAAAGGAAGATCTTTCTAAATGGTTGGTCATTCCATTTGGTTTGACAAATGCCCCAGCCACTTTCCTGAGGATGATGGATGATATCCTGCGAACATTCACCAATACTTTTGTAGTGGTATATCTAGATGACATTATATTTTACAACAAGACTTGGGCAGAACACTTGCAACATATTTAGCAGGTTCTGCACAACCTGCAAGAGCACAAGCTATACGCCAACTTGGAAAAATGCTCCTTCAGCATGGACAAGGTCCACTACTTGGGCTACATAATTGATCAACAAGGCATACATGTGGATCCAGCTAAGATCCAAGTCATCCATGATTGGCCAACCCAAATCACACTCACTGAGCTTCGGAGCTTCTTGGGCCTTGCCAATTTCTATCGTAGGTTCGTGTTGGGATTCTCCCATATTGCATGGGCCCTTAGCCAAGTAACCAGGGGTGGTGGTAAGGAAAATATTGTGTGGAAACAACAATCATTTGATGATTTGAAGAAACACTTGTGCTCAGCCCCATTAATTTCACTATTGGACCCGCAACATCCCTTTGAGATCAAGACAGATGCTTTAGACTATGTTGTGGGTGTCGTTCTCACTCAGTACAGCCATCTCCTGGCCTATCATAGTGAGACACTATCAGATATTGTTCGTAAGTACCCTACTTACGACAAAGAAATGCAATCCATTGTGAAAGCCTGCCGCCAGTGGAGACATTACATTATAGGGAAGAAGACAGTCATCCACATTGATCATAAGCCACTGCAGTTCATATAGACACAAGGCAAGTTACAGAATGATCGTCATCAGAAGTGGTCCACATACTTGCAGCAATTCGACCTCGACATCAAGTATAAAACATGAAGCACCAACCACGTCGTTGAATTCCTTAGCAGACCACCAGTCACGACACTCACCATGGTGATAGACTCTTGCGGCCATAAGACCTATGGATGGCCCGAACTCTATGCGACAGACCCATACTTCTCCACCACCTAACAAATGTTGGGCGCAAATGTAGTTGTCACTAATTTCCATCTTCGGGATAGGTTGTTGTGTCATCTGGGCCATATCGATGTTCCATCAAGCGAGCGAGTGAAGATGATCTCAGAAAACCACTACAGTCGGTTGGCAGGACACTTCAGCGTCGAAAAGATAGTGGAAATGTTGCAAAAACATTTCTACTGGTCAAAACTTTGACCGGAGGTCAGCAAATATATCAGGTCATGCACTGACTGCGCTATTGCCAAACCGACAACTAAGAAACAGGGCTTGTGCACCCCTCTGCCTACTCCTGACAGGCCATGGGAATCCATCTCAATGGACTCAATGTCAGACCTCCCATCCACCAAGCAGGGAAATGAATGTGCTTTTGTGGTTTTTGATCGCTTTTCTATGATGGCAATTAAGGCCTCCTACAAGAAAAGCATCATAGTAGAGGCCACTTCCAAGCTCTTCTTTGAATGAGTCTGGGTACATTTTGGAATCCCACAAACAATTGTCTCAGATTGGGATAGTGATTTATCAGCACATTTTGGTCTAGCCTATGGTCACTCTTGGACACCAAGCTCACCAAATCCACAACCTTCCACCCCCGGACAGATGGTCAAACCGAGGTCTTAAATCGAATGATCATGCATATCCTGTGCATGTATAATTCCAATAAACCTCGCACATGGGATGAGAGTCTTCCCTATGTCCAACATGGCTACAACCGAGCCTTTCATAGCTCAACTGGCCACAACCCCTTTCAGGTGGGTTTGGTATTCCAACCATTGGGTTCCATAGATGTTTCACTATCCCTTGTGGTCACCTCAACCGAATCATCTCCTGGTCCAATTGAATATGACAAAGCCACCCAGTTCATTGAGAGGATCCAGCACATATTCCAAAAAGTTCAGGATATCCTATAGAAGTCCAGTGACAAGTACAAGCAACACCATGATCAACATCGGGTGCCACATAAGTTTCAGGTGGGTGACAAAGTTTGGTTGCACTTGCAGAAAGAATGCCTTACCGAACCCCATAGGAATATTCTCCCACTTCGCTATGGGTCATACACCATCACCAAGGTTGTGGGTGATAACAATTTTGAGCTCAACATTCCTCCTTTCCTTGGCTTGCACCAAGTGTTCAACGTGGATCTCCTTCAAACTTATTTCCCACCATTATTGAACACCTCAGAGGGAGAAGAACAACTAACACCAATAGAGATCAACCCCAACTACATACAACGGGAATATAGTGATCAGATTGTGGACAAACACGTCAAGGGAACTCTCTAACAAAGGATCCAACTTTATCAAGTTGTCAAAGTATGAAACCTCCTAAACCAAGGCAAGTGGCTCACCTGGGGCCAAATTCAACAGAAATGTCTTCATCTGATAGGGGCACTCAATGCAATGGAGACCATTGCTTCCTAAAGATGGAGGATTGATCCAGATGGATGTTGGTGTCCTCCCACCTATTCCAACTCGCTCATTTTGGCAGTTTTACAATTTGGCATTTTTTTCATAGTTTTCATGTCTCTGACTTCCAGGGCTGTTTTGAGGCCCTAAACAACGTTTTCAGGGCTAGACACTATGAAATTGCATGTAGATTCAAATTCTAATGGAAACATGTGTATTCCTCGGATAGACCTTTCCAACAGGCTATCATGCACCCAAAACGAAGATCGTATGAAAAAGTTATGACCTCGAGAAGTTGATGTACTAACTTACCCAAATGGGGCCCACATGACTTTTGGCACTTCATCTCCTAGGGTTAGGTTTTTGGATGTGTAGGGATTTTGACATTCCTTTTTATTGTAAAAAATGCCTTCAAAGCCTCATTGTAATCATATTCTTGTGAATGAGCACAACCATCACATCTCTTCTCAGAGATAAGCCACTACCATTCAGACAAGCTTGTTTTCCATTGCATTTTACATTTCTAGCTTATTTCCTTATTGAATAGAACCCAATTTTACTGTATCTTTGTTATTCTGTATTAAGAATCTTTTGATAATAATCTATATTCATTTCTTTCTTCTCATAAAATCTGTATCACAATCCTACCCTCCCTCAATCCCTCCATCACCCCCACCAAAATTCTCTCCCCCCACCACCCCTCTCTCACTCATCCCCCACCTCTCTCTCTCATATCTCTTTAGCTTCCTCCCTCCTTCAATAACCCCCCCATAAATATCTCTCTCTCTCATTGTCTCTCCCCCCACTTTTCCCCCCTCTCTTTATCCTTTCCTATCTCTCATCCACCCACCCCCCTCTCTCTCTCTCTCTTCATGTCTTTATCTCCCTTCTCCCTTCCTTCCTCTATCCCTTTCTCTCTCCCTTACCCATCTCTCTCCTATGTCTATAACTTCCCCCCTATCTTTATCTCTCTCTCCCACCATCCCTCAATCCCTCTATCACCCTGATCCCAAAACTCTCTCTCCCCCCTCTTTATCCATCCCTATCTCTCTCTCCCCATTTCTCTCCTCCCCTCACCTCATCACTAACTCTATATGTCTCTCTCCCTCTTTACCTCTCCCTCTCTCTCCTTCCCTCTCCCTTCCCCCATCACTCTCTCTCTCCCCTATCTCTCTAGCTTCATACCTT
>ML785940.1:249475-261753 GCA_009831015.1 Picea engelmannii
CAGAGAAGAATAATGGCCATGCTTGTTGCAGTTGAAGTATTTTACATGGATCAAGTCCTTCTTCTCCTATTTAGAATATATTGAGTCTTCTTTCTTCTTTTGACCTTTGTGCATTCCTCACCTTCTCAATGAGGGCTAGGTTTGGGAAATCCTCATGACTATTCTAGACTGTTGTAGTCTCATCTCCTCTCTAATTAAGCATCCCATAAMKGCTTGAAGTTAGGTAACTTGTCCTAACCTCATATAATTTGGACAAAGTTGTGTCAAAGTGGACTAAATCCATTAAGATAAATCCTAATTATCTCATTATCCTCAACTATGCCCCTAATTACAACAGTAATCTCTCAACACTATGATCTTCATGAGATATCTTACTCTTTTATATGTTTTGCTTGTGCAGGTAGAGCTAAATTTGTTCTTCAAGAGAATATTCCTAGATATGTTCACACTCTAATACAAGGTTCCCAAGGCATAATACATCTCTTTGGAAATGTTTTTTTTGGTGATAAAAAGTATTAGGGGATCTTGACCAAATCTAATGCTATTTTATTTGCATTTACAAACCTATTTTTGTGTTATAATTTATCTTTGGGATATTCAAGTGGTTAATCACGTTCTCCACAAGGTACCATAAGTCTACCATTTCGAAGAGGTTTTTTAATCTCAACTTATATGGAACAAAGTTTGAGGCTCCTTCCAACAAGTTTACTACCTTTTTGTTGTGTTCTCCAAGATCGTTGTGATTTATAGGTGGTGCAACCGTGTTCTTCATAAGGTACCATAAGTCTGATATTTCCAAGAGGTTTTGTAATCTCAACTTCAAAGGAACATAGTTGGAGGCTCATTCCAACAAGTGATTCTCTCGCATCCTACGAGTTTCCATTATTGTAGTGTTTTTAACAAGCTACAATCAACGTTCATTGGATTAAATAAGGCCTTTTACCCAACAACCCTTATTAGGTCCACCTGTTGATAATTGGAACAATTCTATTTTGATCAGTAAATATTGGACATACTGCTCACTAAAATCCTTCGAAGACAATGTGTCTCTCTATATAAAAAATCTACATGATTTCATAAATTGTTATTTTATACCATGTTAAAATTCTTTAGCACATGATAACAATGTTAGTCTGATTTCTAACATACCTACTTAGGAAAACAAAAAATTGAAATCTCTATCAAAATTTTGATCTTAACTTTACTAGTAACTAAAACACATCAAGATGAAGAAAGTAGCAGTAAGTACACAAATATGAAACTTGAATCACATTATTTTTTGTTACTCTTGAAAAAAAGAATTACATTGAAAGCTTCAAACTCTACTTTTCGCCCACTTCTTTATAATTTTAAAAACTTAATGAGTAAAACATATACCTCTTCCCTCTCCTTTATAGAACAGGATGTATAATGAATGTGGACATATTCACAATAGTTCCTTAACTAGAATAACCCTAAATTCTAGATATATTCTTAGCCTTACGATTAGCAACCTCAACCAACATGAAGGAACTACTCCTACAAAGGTGTGCAACCTCAACCAACATGAAGGAACTACTCCTACAAAGGTGTTCTCAACTCCATGCCATACAAGAAACATAAACACCCTCAGTGTCGCAAGACCTCCAAGCCATCCTTTCTAAACATCAAATGGTATTTTCCACTCCCCAGGGACTCCCTCCTTCACATGGTGTTCATGATCATTCCATTCCCCTTGTACCCGGAAGCCTTCCTCCCAATATTCGTTCGTATCGTCACCCATTTTCCCAAAAAAATGAAATTGAGAAATTGGTCCAGGAACTCCTTAATGTAGACGTTAGCCACCCTAGTACGACCCCCTACTCTTCTTCTATGGTCATGGTCCTAAAGAAAGAAGGTTCTTAGCGAATGTGTTCTAACTTCCGTGCCCTCAACAAACTTACCATTAAAGAAAAATTTCCCATTCCTGTCATTGATGACCTCCTGGATGAACCAAGTGACGCCCAATTCTTCACTAAACTTGATCTTTGTTCGGGCTACCACTAGATACGTATGAAAGAGGTAGACATTCCCAAGACTTCCTTTAGAACTCATGATGTCCATTATGATTTTTTGGTCATGCCCTTTGGCCTGTGCAATGCCCCCTCCACCTTACAAAGCCTCATGAATCATGTATTTCGTTCTTTTCTCCATCATTTTGTCTTATTTTTCTTTGATGATATCCTCATCTATAGTAAGACCTGGATAGAACATATTTCTCATGTGGATCGAGTTCTCCATCTACTCTCTCAACACCCAATTTTCCTGAAACAGTCTAAATGTGCTTTTGGCGCCTCAGAAGTAGAGTACTTGTTTCATCTGGTTGGAAAAGACGGCATCAGGGTGGATCCTAAAAAGATTGAAGCTATGCAAGACTGGCCTCACCCAAAGACTCTCAAAATCTTGCATGGATTTATGGGCTTAACAGGTTATTATCGCAAGTTTGTTAAGAATTATGGAAATATTGCGGCACCTCTCACTACTCTCCTAAAAAAGAACTCTTTCACTTGGACTCTAGTTGTTGCTCAAGATTTTCAAACCTTGAAGATGGCCATGTGCACCACTCCAGTCCTGGCCCTCCCTGATTTCACAAATACCTTTGTCTTGGAATTTGATTCTTCAGGGAAAGGAATTGGTGTTGTCCTTATGCAAGAGGGTCGGCCTTTGGCCTTTACCAGCAAGCAACTATCTGAAAGAAATATGGGAAAATCTATCTATGAAAAGGAAATGTAGGCTATTATGCATGTCTTTGATTTGTGGCACCCTTATCTATTGGGGCAACGCTTCCAAATTAAGATAGACCATCAAAGCATCAAGTATTTTTTGGAACAACACATTTCCTCTCCGGAGCAACAAAAATGGGTGACTAAGCTATTTGGTATGATTATGAGATCGTTTACAAGAAAGGCAAAGAAAATGTGGTTATGGATGCACTTTCCCGCAAATATGAAGATGAAGGATCCCTTTTTTCTCTTTCCTTCATTGTACCAGATTGGCTCCAAGCTATTTTCCAGGAATGGCTACAACATCCCAAAAGTTTGCAGTTGATCCAACAATTGCAGTCCAGTGCTCAAGCTCCCCCATGGTACTCTTGGCTCCATGATAATCTTCGATACAAAGGCCGTTTGTATTTAATTAAACAATCAAATATTAAATCCATGGTACTTTTTGATCTTCATGCTACACCGACAGCGGGGCACTCAGGGTTCACCAAAACCTATAAGAGGGTCAAACGTTCTTTTTTCTGGGATGGTATGAAACATGACATTCGTACTTTTGTCACCGAATGTGATGTGTGTCAATGCAACAAGGGAGAAATAGTCAAATATCTACGCACACTACAACTGCTCCCGATTCCACCTGCTATTTGGAAGGACATCTCTATGGATTTTATTACAGGCTTACACAAATCGGAAAATAAAGCAGTCATCATGGTGGTTGTTGATCGCCTTTCCAAGTATGCTCATTTTTTCACTCTTCAACACCCGTTTACAGCATCCATGGTGGCTCAAATTTTCATGCATCAGGTTTTCAAGCTTCATGGCATGCCACACTCTATTGTTTCTGATCGTGACCCAACTTTCACAAGCAATTTTTGGCAACAAATGTTCAAGCTACAATGCACCCAATTGCATCTCAATACATCTTATCATCCCTAGACTGATGGTCAAACAGAAGTTGTCAACAAGTGTTTGGAAACATATTTGAGGTGTTTTGCCTCGGAAAAGAAAAATCAACGGGCTCAATGGTTACCCCTAGTTGAATGGTGGTACAACACTTCATACCATACATCTACACGCATGACTCCTTTTGAAGCAGTATATGGACAGAAGCCACCTTTAGTTCTCTCATACTTACCTAGTGTCTCGAAGGTCCAGGCAGTTGACCAAACACTTACAGTTCGAGAGGCTATTCTCCATACCCTTAAAAAGAATTTGGTCATGGCACAAAATCACATGAAGAAAAAAGAAGATCAAGGTCGCTCTGAACGTCAATTTGAAGAAGGGTATTAGGTGTTTCTTCGCCTGCAACCTTACAAGAAGAATTCCCTCAAGGTCGAGCAGTGTCAGAAGCTAGCACCCAAATTTTATGGTCCTTTTACAATTCGCAAGCGTGTGGGACAGGTTTCCAATCAGTTATATTTTCCCAGTCATTCGAAGCTACATCCTGTTTTTCATGTTTCCTGCTTAAAGAAGGTGATCGGAACTAAGTTCCAAATTCAAACCAACCTTCCTGAGTTAGCTGAAGAAGGATCCATTTGGCTACAACCACAAGAATTTTTGGACCAGCATGAGCATCGCCTGCATTAGAGAACCATAAAGGAAGTGTTAATCCAATGGAAAGATACAACTCCAGTAGATTCCACTTGGGAACCAGCTACCATTCTGCAACAATTTCCACATCTCAAACCTTGAGGATAAGGTTGTCTTTAAGGGGGGGGGACATATTAGGGTCCTAACCTGAACATAGGTAGAACAATATATTTGGATGTAATAAAGGTCAATATTAATAAGGCCTTGCAATAAAATAGAATAAGTCGGATGTAAGAAGACCTAATAGAAGCTTCTGCTTCTAGAAGGATCTTCCTCTAGATGCTTCTTTTGATAGACATATTTAGCATAAATAGGAGTCGAGGGTATGAGAACCCTAGCTTGGATATTATTGTAAAATATCTCTACTCAACTGGAGGTTGCCCCCTCGAAGAGGCCCATGAACATTGCTTTCAGAATCAAAGTGCTATTTTTGTTGTTATTCTTATATCATTTCAGTGCTATTGTGGTGATTTTTCTAGTTATATTGTTGTTAAATTTTCACTATGCTAGGCTCAAGCATGAGGTTTATTTAATTTTAGTAATTTACTTGAAACATAAACAAATGCATCTACACCATTCACAATTTCTACAATAACCAAGATCAAAAGAAGAAATACCATGCACAAGAACACAAGAAATATACTAGGAAAACCCTTCTCAACAAGGGATAAAAACCCAACAATCCTTTCCTATATTCTCAAGAGAATATCCTCCAAACATGAAACCCTAATGAACACAAGAGGGTGCTATACAACCTTCAAAATTGTGCCCAAGAGAGGTGTGCACTTCAGCCCTAGAAGATTCACTTGTTGAATTTTAAAAATGACAAGTGACTTGTGTGTTTCCTCAGTGTGGAAATCACCTTTATTTATACTAGACTCGACAGACAAAAAATGGTCTTTATAGGCACAACAGGGTCAACCACAATAACTTAGAAAATAATTAATTATTACAATAAACATTAATTATCTTTCACACATGGTGGAGTCGACCTGTACCCTTTACATAACAATTAGGGTTATAGGTAAATCTTACTCTCTGACAATATAGCAAGGGATCTCACACATCCACTAGTGCTCGGCCACTAGGGGCCCGCCCAACTATTCTTAGTCACAAGGATTCCCTAATCAAGAGATCTTTATCTTACTGAGTCCACATGTGAATCATATGGAGTATCATCTCAAGCCTGAATCAACTGAGTCCACAAGGTAGCAGACCACACGTCATAACAACTCAGTCCAGAGTCTAATGTACACCCATCACATGGGTACCTTCACCCCTCATAGTGGTACACATAGTTTCATCTCAATACAAAGAGGTATGACACACCTAACTCATGGGGATCCTCACCCCACACAGGGGCACACATCGTCTCATCTCAATCCAGAGAGGAATGACACACCCAACTCATGGGCTCTTTCATAGGTTGAATCACTCATTCTGTGTCTTGGAGGATGAGGAATTCTCCACGAGGCCAAGTCTCTCATGGAAGTACTCATACTTCATCTTGGCAAGCGGTTTGGTGAAGATATCTACAATTTTCTCATGTGTAGGAAGGTACTACATGTGTATTTCTCTCCTCTACACCATGTCTCTGATATAATGATATTTTATCTCAATCTGTTTCAATCTATCATGAAACAAAGGATTCTCAAAGAGATTCACACAGGTCTGGTTATCACAATGAATAATGGTAGGATCCATCTCATGATAAAATAAATCTCTCACGAGCTTGCGAAGCCACACTGCTTCGCGGACTCACACACTCAATGATATATACTATGTTTTTGTGATAATCAAGCCCACGGAGCTATGTTTCCTACTGTACCAAGAAACTATTAGCGTTGGAAGTCACCTATGGATTGCAGAAAAGGTAAGCCCAAGGCCCATCAGCTTGTATGTCACAATGAATAAATTTAAGGGTGGTCTAATGGACACAGTCTCAAGATTATATCACTTTAACTCAGAAAAATGGGTTAGCATGCATAGACAAGTGAGGTATCAATCTAAATTAAGCCGGTAAGTTTGTATAGTGGTGAGTAGGCAGAAGAAACATGAGAGAAGCATGAAATTTTTCTCTGAAAATCCGGTCTTCTAGCATCTGGTGGAGGAAAAGTCTTAGATACAAGATCCTCTTGGATCTAAAAATTTTGAGAAACTGAAAACGTTGCAACAACATATATAGTCAAACCTAAACCATACTATAGTCACAACATCCGACTGGATCATCCATGCTCGCGATTTTAGAGTCAGAAGCAAAGAAATGAAACGAGAATCTGACTTTCATTAAACAAGAAGTCTTAGATACATCACATAACCAGAGAACTAGAGGCTTTACTAAAACTTTACACTCAGGAGCTCAGTTCAACCATCGACACTAAAAAAATGGCAAATATGCCTACAAATACTTAGATCTAGCTCCCCGTGCTGAAGGCGCGACGATCATGTCAAGAGTTTAAATATTTGTGTTGGTGAGTTCCTCTGTCAGGCTGTGCATGCAGACTTTGGTCAAACTACCCATGCAGTCTTCTGGCAGATGTGATCTCTGTCAGACTGGACTAGCAATATTATTCCATGATTTATCCCTCTCTGGCCTTCTATTTATGGAAGGAGGCAATGTCTCACCCACCATCCTTGTTTTCATTAAATACTTCCTTCGGATCAGAGAGTCCCAAGTCAACTCTGCATCTAAATAACGTGGCGGTCTTCCCTTGGCTATTTGATGCTTCATTGTACTGCTACACAGGGACCCATACAATGGACGTGGATGAGGATTTGGTGGGGACGATGGCACCATCGACATGGAGGTGATACGAGAGGCGCCCATGCAGACAGACATGGTGGATGAAAGGTGACCAGGAAAGTACAGGTGGCGAAAAACGTGGGTGTTGCACTGGGACAGGAAAGTGATGAAGTGGAACAAGGTGATGATGTGGGGGCAGAGGAAAGGCTGTGGTAGTAGATGGGATGGGGACCATCTACCTAGAAGAAGGTGAGTGGTAGAACACCTAGCAGGAGATGATAGGCATGAGTGAGAAGGGGACATGGTCTGAAGGTGAGTGGAGGACAAGTGTACCATAATGAGATGAGGAGGGAGAGCGACCGATGTGATGGGAAAAGGTGAGAGATGGAGTGGGAGACAGATGTTAGCGGGAGGTGGGAGTGGTAAGAGGATGTGGTAAGAGGTCTGCTCGGATGGGCTAGGAAATGGTAAGAGGTTTTAGGCGGGGGGGCCTCCGAGTTAAGGAGAGGGAAACACATTAGTGGGGCCCCCTAATTTTAAAACCACCAACTCGGACCCCCCCCCCCCCCCCCCCCCCGATTAAAGGAAAAATGTCAGGGGGGTGTCCAATATGGATCCTGTTATCGCTCAGTTTGTAGTCTAGGTCAGGTAGCTTAAAAGTAAAGGTAAAACTAGTGTAACAGGAGCTTCCCCACCCACTGTCACCTCGATGGGGGGCTCTTTCTATTCAGGGTGGCTAATCCCAAGGGAGATGTCCCTGGCAATCTGGGGTTTTGAAAGGAAAAGGGTTTAAAGGATCAAGGTAAGTTTTCCCTTTCACAGATTACCACCAAGAAGATAGTCAAAATGAAGGTATTCCACAGAATAGGCACCTGTTTGCGAGACAAGACAATAATAAAACTAAAATTTGCAACAGTGGTTAGTACTTCATAAATCAATGACTATTAGTATTTAACGAGCATAAATAGCAGTAATTATTGACGAAGTCAATGATTTCTAAAAATGACTATGGCTTGTAATATTACTTCTCAATAATACTGTAAATGATATAGCATCCAATGTATACAATCAATATTGGAATTAACACAACGCATTAAATATCATCATATGCTCACATACAAAGGTTGTTGCGTCACTATACTAGAGTTGACGTCAACCTAGTCCTAGGGTTAGTTTGATAGGCAAAGAGGTGGACGTTTTGCAAAATAGCCAACGACAATAATCAACACTTCAATGTCTATTGCTAGATGACCAAGCCACAAAGTTTTTAATCAGCCAAAGGTTCAAACTAGGCATGACATCATCATTAAATTAGGGTTAGTGAGACGTTAGGGTTAGTAGGGTTTCAAATTTAAGAAGTTTAAAAGTGTTGTTTTAACACAAGAATCTCAATGTTGGAGTTCTAGACTAGTGCCTTAGGGTATAATGGAGTCAAGGAGCAAGGCTAAAGTCTCAGGAGAATCTAAATTCAAGGACAAGAGAGTTAGTTTTGATGGTGCTACAATGGCAGGGCCATGAAGTCAAAACCCTAAGGGGAGGAGGCTCATTCCGGTGTTGCTTAAGCAAGGTCTCATGCTCCTCCCTCTTTCCTTAAAAATCCTTGGCAAAAAATGGCTAGCTTCAAAACATAAATCTAGGGATGAAAAGTGTTGCAAAGGCAAGGTCTTTCAAACCCTAAGAGTCATAGTAATACCAAGGGAAGGTGTTGTCTGTGGGTGCCTTTGTAGGAGGCGAGTTGTACCCGTCATGGATGCATTTTTTCCAAGCCCTTTATTGCCTTTATTTTTCTTTTATTACTTTTCTTTCTTTTTTATTTCAAGGTCTGACCAGAGGACACTGCCTTGGCGTGGTGACCAAAGTTGATAGTGTTACCCACTGGTATCTTCATAGAGATGATAAGGCTAGCTCGTGATGAGACCCCCTTTCCCTTGTCCATGTAACCAAAGGTTACTGCCCTGGCATGGTGACCAGATAATGGCAATGTCATACCGTTGGATACCTATGAACATAATGGGTCAGCTCGTAATGAGACCTCCCATCCTCTTGGTTAGGTCTTGTTTCTTTATTATTTTTCTTAGGGTCCCTTTAGTTTCTTATCGAGAGGCCTTTTACTGCCTTCTCAGGGATCCCCTGGGCGAAGCATCTCTAGGTTTCATTTCTTATGGCTTTTATCTTTTACCAGCTGCTTTTACCCCCTGGGCCTTTAGCCCCTTCTTCCCACAAGACAAAGTGTAACCCTCAAAGGTCATCCTAATGGCTGGACTAGGGGAATGGGATGGACGTGCGGGAGATAAGATGAAAAATGATAGAATGGTGGGAGCGGACGATGGCTCTGCAAATCCCCTTTGGTGGCTAACCAAGACCCATGAATACAAGCTTGCTAAATCACCCCATCAAACACCCCAACAATGGTCAAGTGGATTAGTGTAAGATCCAAGCATTCGTCAAAAATGAAAGGAACCTAATGCATATATAAGAAGGTTATAACGATCAAATATGACATATACCATGATACCTTGGACCAATTACCTCATGGAGCAAGAGTCCTCTCTGATGCAAGTCCAAGCCGATGGTGATGGAAGCTGTTGTTGTCGACAGGACAAGTTTGGTGAAGAAGAAGAAAGATGGGCCCTCCAGGGCCATGCTCAAGTCGATCCTGCTCTCTTCACTTCATGTCTAGGACCTGTGGGCCTCGAGACATGATATCCTAGTTATCCCTAGATATCGGGGATAACAGATCTTATGCCCAAATCTATGTGTCACTTAGCGTGACATGCCTGCGCACTCAAAAATTAGGATAAGTGGGTTTTTAACCCATTTCTTGCCATTTTTTCACCAAAGGGGTCCATTTATTAGGAACCNAAAAAAAAAAAAAAAAAAACAAATTAATGTGATAACATTAGGCTCCATGGGGGATGGCTTGCTCCCTGTGAGATGCCAATAAATCTTATGCAGGTTCAGTTCCTTGTTGTTGGGTTATGGAGTCACTTATAAAACTGAAAACAAAAGAAAAACAATATTTACAAATACATGGGAGCCACTTATGGCTCAAATAAATAACTTCTTCATAAAATGCCCATTTACAGGGCCACCAATAACTTCACCACCCTCTAAATTCTGTAACCTGTAGGTATTATTTGAAATTATCTCATATACTCTAAAGGGCCCAATCGAGAGGGCTTCAAATTTACCATGCTTTCCCTTGTCTTGTCTGGGTGCATCCCATTTAAGTACTAGATCTCCCGGATGGAAATCTTCTTTTCTCGCCTTTTTGTCAAAGG
The DNA here is from genome assembly GCA_009831015.1 of Picea engelmannii. NCBI lineage: Eukaryota > Viridiplantae > Streptophyta > Pinopsida > Pinales > Pinaceae > Picea > Picea engelmannii. Next base: position 259,831 of record ML785940.1, read on the forward strand.
CTTGCTTGATCCTCTACTGACGTTCATGAGCTTTTCCCATCACCTGCTCTCTAGTCTATTGGGCTTCTACTAGTTAATGAATTCTTCTGATCATATTGTCAGGCTCTCCTTGATAATCCTGAAATAATTTTGCTACAGGTAGGGCCTGCTAAGAAGGAAAAACTTCTTATGTCCCATATACAAGTTGGAAAGGGGAGATGCCTAGGGGCCTCTTAGTTGTCACTAGATCATCCCACAAAGAAAATTTCATCTTTGAATCCCATGCCTTCTTATTGTCCTCTAATGGTATTTTAATAATTTCAATGAGGCTCATGTTAGAGGATTCTGCTAGTCCATTACCTTGGGGGTAGTAGGGGGTGGAGTAGATTAGTGAAATTCCGAACTGTTCACAAAATTTGGTCAATGGTTTAGACTTGAAGGATGCATTGTTATTAATAATGATTATGTTTGGACAATAGAACCTTGCCATAATATCTTCAAGAAAACCAATGACTACTTTGTGAGAAGCGCTCCTGGTGGGGATGGCTTCTGTCCACTTGGTGAAATAATATGTTGCAGTTAAAATCCACCAGTGCTAACCACTTGAAGTAGGATGAATTCCCTAATAAAGACTAGGCCCCATTGTTGAAAGGGTCCTAAAGCCACGACGGGATTCAATGGCAGAGACTTGAGTTGTTTCTTTCCTGAGAATTTCTGACATTTGATACAAGCTCTGACTTTACCATATACATCAGTGAACAGAGTAGGCCAGAAATACCCAACCCTAAGAAATTTATAGGCCATGGTCCTCCAAAATTGATGTCCTCCACATAGGTTGTCATGGAATTCAAACATAATTTTTCGGGCTTCCTGTGGATCCAGACATTTTAAAAGAACTCCTAGAGGGTCTTTCCAATACAAGACATGGCCAATAAGGAAATATCTGATTGTTTTGATCTTTAAATCTCTTTCTTTTCTCTTCCCCATTCCATATAGAGGTCGCAGCTCTTGCAGAAAATATACAATGTCTTTGTACCAGGTAAATTCTACCAATGAGGGGTTGTCCTGAGAACTTTTGTTAGATAAATCAGCTTGCTGATCAACTGAGCAAGTGTTGATGAAGGTAACCCCCAAAGCTTCACAATTAGATTCAACCAACAGTTTGGCTAACCCTAGGCCTTTAATTAGCTTGGTTGGCTTTATATCCAGGTCAAACTCAAGGATTTTGGCAATCCACTTGCTCCTTCTCCCATCTATGTCAGGCTGAATTAGGATGTCCTTCACGTAAGTTGAAGGAACATATGCGATGATATTCGAATGCAAGACATAGACTCTGAAATATTTGAGAGATTTCACAATGGCATAGGCCTACTTCTCCATGATGTCATATTTTACCTCTGCATCTCTTAATGCCCTAGTGAAAAATGAAGTAGGCTGCCTCGGCCCTTCAACATTTTTCTGTAGTAAAATGACTGCCACTGTATCGAAAGAAGCAAAAGAAAAAATCAGAAAATCCTTGGAATAATCAAGACTGACAAGAACATGTGCCTCATTGATTGCCTTCTTGATCTGGCTGAAGGATTCTCGAGACTCAACAATCCATTTTACTTCATTCCCCTTCCTGAGCATGACTGTGATATGCTTCACCAGTTTAGGAAAATTGGAAACAAACCTCCTCAAGAAATTAATCTTGCCCAGGGAGGGTTGAACCTCTTTTTTGGATCTGGGAATCGATAAGGTTTGGATTGCTTCCACCCAGTTGGGATCAATCCTGACCCCTTGAGATAATACTATATGTCCCAACAATTTTTCTTCTTGAATGGCAAATAAAGACTTTTGGGATTTAGGGAGAGACCAAACCTTCTTCATTTTGAGAAGACCTTCCTCAGATGTTGACAATGCTCTCTCTCTCTCTCTCTCTCTCTCTCTCTCTATCTATCTATC